>VMBQ01002860.1:39839-68759 GCA_007657795.1 Dreissena rostriformis | reverse complement strand
TTTCAAAGGGCCATACCTCTGTGAAAAATCATCCGACCATAACCGGCTGATAACATGCACATCTCCTTTTGGTAGTGAATCTTCCCATAAAGTTTCATTGAATTCCGGTCATTAGTTGCTGAGAAATAGCCCGGACAAGAATTGCACTATATGTACAGTTAATGGAAAATTTCAAAGGGTCATAACTCTGTGAAAAATCATCTGACTAGAACCCGCTGATAATATGCACATCTCCTCTTGGTAGTGAAGCTTCCCATAAAGTTTCATTGAATTCCAGTGATAAGTTACTGAGAAATAGCTCGGACAAGAATTGCACTATATGTACAGTTAATGGAAAATTTCAAAGGGTCAAAAATTTTGGGGGAGCGTAAAAACTGAAGAAATCCAATGCTCAAAATTCAAGATTTTAACAGCGTACGTACATACATTATGCCAGTATATAAATATACACGTAACTAGAGGAATTTGAATTAACATTGGATAAAGCATGAGCTATTAATAAATGTTTTTCTGTTATTATGGCTGATAGCAAAACGGATGGTGTGGAAGACTAATTAAAATGCACAGTTATTACACTGTTTAGTTTAACATGTTCCACTTTCAATTTACTCAAAGGAACTAAATTGCACTCAATTGGTCTTGTCAGCTCAGATACTACTTAAAAGTACCCGGGGTACTCTTAAGTACACTACAATGCATCTGGGTAAGGATAATATGCTTAAACCAAATGAGCAAAATTGCATGTACAGAAACCAAATTATTTACAGATACCAAAATCTTTATTAATTAAAAAATTTAAATGCTGTTTTATTTTTGGTCTGCAAGAAACGGTTTTTGAATTTTTACATTTTTTTTTTTTAATGACTTCCCTTAAAACTATCAAGTATAAAATACCTGGATGCGTTATGATACAAGCGCGGACGACGACAGTTTCCTCCACTGTCAACATCAGGTCGCCAACCATTTTTGACATGCAGACCTTTTCTTGCATGAAGTTTTCTGGCAGGACTTTCTGTAGCTCCTCAAGATGATACTCCTTGTCCCAGGGCACTGTGGCCACATTTAAGGAGGACACGATGCACCTCTGGCCAGCATACTTCATCATGTCATGCTCAAAACGGGACGCTGAATTAGAGATAGAATTATCCAAATGTTATACTCAAACCAGATGCTGAATTAGAGATAAAGCGACCCAAATATTATGCTCAAACAGGATGCTGAATTAGAGATAGAGCGATCCAAACATTATGCTCAAACCGGATGCTGAATTAGAGATAGAGCGATCCAAATATTATGCTCAAACGGGATGCTGATTAGAGATAGAGCAATCCAAATGTTATGCTCAAACTGGATGCTGAATTAGAGATAGAGCGATCCAAATATTATGCTCAAATGGGACGCTGAATTAGAGATAGAGCAATCCAAATATTATGCTCAAACAGGATGCTAAATTAGAGATAGAGCGATCCAAATATTGTGTTCAAAACGGGATGCTGAATTAGAGATAGAGCAATCCAAATGTTATGCTCAAACGGGATGCTGAATTAAAGATAGAGAGTTCACATATTGTGTTCAAAATGGGATGCTGAATGAGATAGAGCGATCCAAATATTTTGTTAAAAACGGGATGCTGAATTAGAGATAGAGCGATCCAAATATTATGCTCAAACGGGATGCTGAATTAGAGGTAGAGCGATCCAAATAGTATGCTCAAACAGGATGCTAGATTAGAGATAGAGCCATCCAAATATTGTGTTCAAAATGGGATGCTGAATGAGAGATGGAGTGATCCAAATATTATGCTCAAACGGGATGCTGAATTAGATATAGAGCAATCCAAATATTATGCTCAAACAGGATGCTGAATTTGAGATAGAGCGATCCAAATGATATGCTGAAACGAGATGCTGAATTAGAGATAGAGCGATCCATATATTATGCTCAAACAAGGTGCTGAATGAAAGATAGAGCGATCCAAATGTTATGCTCAACTGGGATGCTGAATTAGAGATAGAACGATCCAAATATTAAGCTCAAATGGGATGCTGAATTAAGATAGAGCGATCCAAATATAATGCTCAAAACAGGATGCTGAATTAAAGATAGAGCGATCCAAATATTATACTCAAAACAGGATGCTGAATTAAAGATAGAGCGATCCAAATATTATACTCAAAACAGGATGCTGAATTAAGTCAAAGATAGAGCGATCTTAATGTCATGCTAAAAACGGGATGCTGAATTAAAGATATTACTTCATCAAGTCATGCTAAAAAGCCTTTAAAAGAAAATCCAGTTTAGGCGGAAAGTGTCGTCCCTGATTAGCATGTTTGGACTGCACAGGCTAATCTGGGACGACACTTTAAGCACATGCATTAATCCCCCTTTTGACCGAGCGCAGCTCAAATGTGTTTGTGTTGGGTGCATTTTTTGTGCTGTGGCCAGTGTTTTTGTGCCGTGTCAAGACTGTTTGGCTATTTTCTAGTTGTCATTTGAAAGTGACCTTCAAAAATAAATTGCAATAATAAGGTTTCTCTGATGCTGATGCAGCTGATGTTTAACTTTGTTTACATTTGTACAAATTACGTCACTATGTACAAATTGTAAGTTATAGTGAAGCGCATGAACTTTGCAAAAAGTACTTCAGCTTGAAGTGTGTCATTATAACAAATTTTGGATTCTGACTAGTGACCATAATATATTTTAAATAGTAGTATAATCATCTATTGCAAAAACTGGTACGGGCACGCTAAATAGTTCTATATAAAATAATTATAATTACAGAACAATTTCATCATTTTCAGAGGGGGCCCTCCAGTGCTCATCTGAGTTTGTAGTACACCAATTGTCCAAGACTTAACCTAGTGTTATAGTTGTTGACCCCACTTGACCCAGATTCAAACATGGCCTTGATACTATCAAGACAAAAGTTTTAACAAGATTCATCAAGATTTACTTATAAATTTGGATTCTAGAGGGGTAATATGGGTTTTCTAAGAATTGACCTGGTTACCTAGTTTTAGAACACACATGACCCAGATTAACACTTTTCCTAAACATCGTCAAGATAAACATTCTGACCAAGTATCTACAAGCTAGTTATACATGTGGCTTCGAGAATGGCAACAATGTTTTTAAAGGAATTGACCTGGTGACCTAGTTTTTGGATAGATTTGACCCAGATTCAAACATGGCCTAGGTAATGTAAAGATAACAAGAGATGTGTTTGTCAGAAACACAATGCCCCATAATGCGCAGCTTTGATTTTTTTATTTTATTTTTGACCTTTGACCTTGAAGGATGACCTTGACCTTTCACCACTCAAAATGTGCAGCTCAATGAGATACACATGCATGCCAAATATGAAGTTGCTATCTTCAATATTGCAAAATTATGACCAAGGTTAAAGTTTTGGACAGAATGACGGACAGACAGAATGACAGACAGGCCAAAAACAATATAACCCCTTATTTTACAAAGGGAGCATAACAATTCTGACCAAGTTTCAACAAGGTTGACTCATAAATGTGGCCTCTATAGTGGTTACAAGTTTTTTCAAAGGTTTGACAGGATGACCTACATTTTAACAGCATGTGATACAGATTAGAACTCTGCCTAGATATTGTCAAGATAAACATTCTGACCAAGTTTAATCAAGATTCGAAAAAAAAATGTGCCCTCTAGAGTGACAATAAGCTAAAAGTTAACAATATTTAACACACAACACCAAACATAACGTAATCACAATAGCTCAGCTAAGCTTAACAATAATCTTACATGTATCTGCACGGATTACGTAAACATTCTACAAAATGGCTCTTTAAAAGTACATCAATATACATATGTTTTACAGTGAACATGAACATAGCTGTGTTGTAATGGATATGGTGTCGGCCAAGCGACCGGGAGGTCACAGGTTCGATCCTCAGTGTGGGAGCAATCTTTAGACCTCTCTCAAAAACACCAAGTACTGGTTCTAGGCCAAGGAAACGGACTCGAGAGCATTTCAAATAAGTAGTTATAACTTTACACGCAATCGAGCTTAAATAAATATTTTTTAACTAAATGAACATTTTCATGCAGAGGCATTCTGAAGTTTACCTTTCAAAAGCTTCACTTGGTCCTCAAGGTCTATATTGGTAAAGTAAGGAATGCTCTTGGCAAATGTGACCATCTTGTGAATGGAGTCCTCCATGTGCTTCAGACACTCTATCACCAGCTGCAGCCGGTTGTCAATGTCTATGCCTGTCTGCCTGTAGAACGATATATACTCCTCCTTCGACACTTTCATATTGCCAAACATCTTCAGTTTCAGGTTGTATTTTTCCTAAAAGAAAGGGCGGAGATATAAGATACCAGCACTCAAGCCAGGATTTGAAAACAGCAGGTTGTTCTTTTTATTAACCCTTTGAGCGCTGGAACCGGATTTTGAAGGCCTTTGCAAACAGTTTGGATCCAAATGAGACGCCACAGAACGTGGCGTCTCATCAGGATCAGAATTGTTTGCTATTCTGATAGTATTCTTTGAAAAAAAATCAAAGAAAATGCTAATTTTAGAAATTTAGCAGACAACATTTTAGCAGACGACAAATTTCCCAGCATGCAAAGGGTTAAAAGTGCACTTTTACCCACGCATGGTCATATTATACTTTTCAGATATTTCAAAATATCATGAATTACAGATAATTCATATGATATGTATCTTCATTTATAACATTATTTGTTTTTATAATGTGACTAGTTTTTCAGTCAAAAAAATTAGCTAAAATGTACATGAACACAGTCACTGAAATTTCTTTCTGTATGGTATGTCTAGCTTCGTGTATGAGCCTGGTAATGGTTACCTATGGGAAGCATGTGGGGACCAAAAACTTGACAATAGCTACGCAAAGCTTATTTAGACTCAAGAAATTTGGTTTGGCTTTATAGTATTCTTTATAAACTTACCATATACCAGTAATTACCACAGCCAAAAGCAACTTCAGTGCCATGCAATTATTTTAGCTTATGAAAATGTTGGACCTAGGGAGGGGTGTCTGTGATGTAGGAGAGACATCTTTGGTAGATACATACCAGATAATCAGCGTGTCTCCTCTTGATTTCATCACAAGTTATCATCTCCATCTTGGTCGTAAGTGTCAAAGCCGTGTCTGTCATATTCTTAATAATCAAATCCTTCTGATCCGGTGTCATTGTGCAGCAATTGCAAATCATCTGATACCTGTCAAATTCTTTCAACTCTATTTCGATGTCTTCTTGGCTTAGCTCTGCTATCAGAAGATCATCATCATTAAAAAGGTCCAGTTCACCTGCCTCGTTTTCATTCAAGAGATCCATACTGGGCGATCCAAGCATATTATTCTCAAGCAAATATGCTGGCATTTTATCAGGCATTTCAGATCCACCATGCATTCTGGGATTTTTTGGACACATCGATTCAAATGATTGAACGCCATGAAAAGACGTCTCGTCAAAAAAAGGTTCAGTGGTATTGTACTCGGGGCTGTCTGTTGGCACGGTTTGTTCTGAGAACCTCCTCTGCTTTTGGATTGCTGCTTCCTGTGTTAAGATACCAGACGATGGTGAAAGCAGAAGGCTTTCAATCGGGGATTTTTCATCGGGAAGTTCCAACAGGTTAGAATAGGGTGATGAAAGATTTGACCCACTGTAGAAATCAATTTGGGAGGGCAATTGAACTGATGGTGGAGACATAAGTAAGTTTTCTATCGGAGATCGTTGAGGCTGGTCAGAAAAAGCAACGCTGCTTGATGACTGAATGAGATTAGGTCCCATATTGGTAGGGTATGAGTTGAAAGGCTTTGAATCGCTGCCTTGTGAAGTGAAATCGAACTGCATGGCTGGATTGGGCGACTGAGTGCTGGATGGCAGCTCAAAGGGCTTCATGAAGAGCTCTTCAACAGCTGACATTTTGTTAGAGTCATCTCCCCTGGCTGCCATAGAACTTGCTGAGTCATCAGCATTTGACTGGTTTTGAGTCAGAGAGTTGAGAATGATATTTGTAAGTGATTGATAGAGTAAACCAGTCTCGGGATGGTATTTGTCATCTTTTTTCAGTCTCTTGACTGCACGATTGTTTGGGGACTTTGGTCTGTCAGTGAGACTGATGTTTTCAATGTCAGTGGACACTTCCTCTGGAGAACTTACAGACTGACCTGAAGCATAACATGTAAAAAAATAATAATAAATGAGACGCGCTCTTTGAAAAGGGGTTTAATGCATGTGCATGTGCGTTAAGTGTCATCCCAGATTTTCCTGTGCAGGCCGCGAAGGTAATCATGGACGATACTTTCCGTTTTTATTATACTTTTCATTTAACGGAAGACTCTTCATGGTAAAAATACAGTTTTGGTAGAAAGTGTCTGCCCTGAGGATAATCTGGGAGGACACTCAACGCACATGCATTAAACCCCTTTTTTACAGAGCAAGGCTCAAATGTATGATCATACAGTACATTAGGGTCAAAATGTCATACTATTAATTATAATGTGTATTTGAGAACTAAACAACCATACCATATCAAGCACATTTGGGAGAAAAAAAGGAGTGGATATCTATGGTATGTGAGTGCATATATTAAGTAGTCAAGAACATTGCATTTTTCAAATAGAAGGACAATAACACCTTGTTTTGCCTGATAACATGTATCTAACATACACCCCCATCCCCTCCCCAAAAAAACACTGCAACTTTAATAAACAGAGGATGAAACAAGTGATGTGTTTGTCAAACACTTTTGAGCAATTTTGACCCATATATTTGACCTTTCACCTTGAAGAATGACCCTGACCTTGACCTTTCACCACTCAAAATGTGCAGCTCCATGAGATACACATGCATGCCAAATATCAAGTCGCTATGTTCAATATTGCAAAAGTTATGAGCAAGGTTAAAGTTGTGTGACAGACACACACATACAATGACAGAATGATAGACAGGCCAAAAACAATATACCCCCTCTTCTTCGAAGAAGGGGCATAAAAAATTATCTGATATGAGAAGTTATAAATTGTTTACATAAGACAAAGGGTTGGCATTGAGATTACTAGGTTTGTGTTGATTTCAAGTTTATTTATCAAAGCTGACTAAATCTTATACTCAAACATTGTCAATAGTTGTCATTCTGAACTCCAATATTTTCGGAAAAATCCACAATAGTGCTGAACTATTTTTTGTATCAACTTGAAGCTTTATTGAAATAATTATACTTGATATGGTATTTGTTTGAAAGGATTATAAACGGGTTAGCTTTGTGTATATCCCCAGATTTTTTTAAAGGTTGCCACCCATTACCGCTATAGCCCTCGGGTTGCCCCTTATATTTTACCACAAACTGTATTTGTTGGATTATTTTTTTTTAATCATAACAAATAACAAATGCATGCATGAACACAGTTTAAAAACACTGTTTAACTGATATCAAATAAACAAAATAGTCATATTTAAGTGCTAATAATAAGGAATCTAATGTCAGAATATTACAAACATGCATTCAAAAACACGAAATAAACAGTTTTGTGTGAGAAAAAGTTTGATGTCTTATTCCAAATTCAAATAACTCAGTGTAATAAGCACTTTAGTTTTTTAGAAACAATGTACTAATATTCACCATTGAAATATTAAATCCCTAATTGCTCACTCAGTGCATGATATTAAATTATTAGGTATACTGTTCCATTGATATAATATTGGCCTTTCATAATTGACAAAACATTGAACATTTGTGTCGTGTTCTGAGAAAACTGGGCATAATGCAGGTGCGTAAATTGTCATCCCAGATTTGCCTGTGCAGTCCGCACAGGCTAATCAGGGACGTCACTTTCCGCCTAAACTGGATTTTTGCTAAGAAAAGACTTCATTCAAACGGAAAATGTCATAAAAGCGGAAATTGTAGTCCCTAATTAGCCTGTGCGGACTGCACAGGCTATTCTGGGATGAGAATTTACGCACAAGCATTATGCCCAGTTTTCTTAGAACACAACACATTTATGCAAATCTTCACATTGCGAAAGTGGCCCGAAACTGGCATGGGCATTAAGTTGATTTTTCATGGAGATTTACATAAGAATTAAACATCTAATAATAAATCTGCAAGGAATAAGCCTAGTATTTATGTTGAGCAATTCAATCTACAGGCCTTTTCCTGTTTTAATTTTGGTGTTTTGTACTTTATTCATGATGTTTATTGAGTAATTATCAGTACAATAATAAATATAGGATATATTGGATACTTAGAGTCAATAACATCGACTTAATTGCATACACCTCTATGTATTTATACAGTTTATTAACTGCCAGCTAGAAATATAGGTCGACAAGAAACTAAAAATCAAAGCAAGATGAATATATGAATCTAAGTAATATATTTATTACTGACACATTATTCTTAAAGTGGAAATAAAAACATACATTCATTCAAAGAGGGGAACACAACAATATAAGATCCATTTTTGCACGACACTGGTTGTATAGCAATATCCTAAACAAATATTGCTAAAAACTCATTTTTACCCCTGGCATTTTTACCCCTGGCATTTTTACCTCTGACATTTTTACCGCACACCGGGTATGTCACCTGCCTATGTGCACTATTATCAGAAGACATCAATTGACCAGTAAGGACTACTTGAAAAGTATAAACTTTGATGATTTTTACCAGCTTATATGTTTAATATGAATATTTCTCTGATGATACACTTCTCTTTTATGATTGGACACATATCTTGAACATATGCAATCATAAACTCACAATAATGATTTGAAACACAGCCAAATAGTGCAGAGTATTGTACAGACCAAACCAAAATTCTGTGAAAAAACAAGAGATGTGTTTGTCAGAAACACAATGCCCCCTACTGCGCCGCTTTGAAAAAAAAAAAGTTTGACCTTTGACCTTGAAGGATGACCTTGACCTTTCACCACTCAAAATGTGCAGCTCCATGAGATAGACATGCATTGATTTTTTTTTGATTTTTTTTTATCTTTGACCTTGAAGGATGACCTTGACCTTGACCTTTCACCACTCAAAATGTTCAGCTTCATGAGATACACATGCATGCCAAATATCAAGTTGCTATCTTCAATATTGCAAAAGTTATGACCAATGTTAAAGTTTTCGGACGGACGCACAGACTGAAGGACAGATAGACGGACGGACTGAGTGTTCAACTGATATATGCCACCCTACCTGGGGCATAAAAATAATCAAAATAAATGATTTCATTTTAAGTAGAAATAAAAATGAGATGATAAAGACACATGAAAAAAAAGTTAATATGTCAAAACCTGCTATTATAAAGCAGTGCAAAATTAATAGTGAACAATCTTTAAGTCCCCAGTATTACCAACTATTGCCCAGTTAAACCCAGTATTACCCAGGTTTACACAGTATAACGTGCCCAGGCCCGAGCAATACTTTTAAACCCGGGTTTCATGCCAACCTGGGTTTTTCTAAGCTCTAGTAAATAATGGAGTAAGTCAACAGTAAAGCATTTTAGGTCACCGTGGTGTAGTGGATATGGTCACCGCCTATCGACCAGGAGGTCACGGGTTCGATCCCCACTGTGGGAGCGTTCTTTGGATCTCCCCCATAGACACCAAGTACTGGTTCTAGTCCTAGCAAACGGACTTGGGAGCGTTTCAAATAAGCCTTGGGCTGGCGATGCAATCAAGCAAAAATAAATAGGTCTAAACTAACAGTAAATTACCTTGGCTATATGGAGATCCAGAGCTGTTAGAGCTGCCACTGTTCTGCCGTTCCTTGCCCTGCTCTAGAGACTGAACCTCACGATCGTTCTGTCTCTTACGCCCGATTGTGTAACGCCCAATTTTAATGGCTGAAATTTTCAAATACACTGTGGGATGTGGGTGACACAATTCTTTCTGCTCATTATTTTTTATATCAGATAGAATAGTTTTGTGCCTTAACCTTGTTAAAATATGTTCTTTATTTCAAACACTATTTTGATAGCAGAAACAATGTACAATATAAACGGTATAATCAGTGATAATTTTTCATGTGCGTTTTGCATTATTTGCGCATTTAAATTACCAAAAGCGCATGCGACAAAAATATCTGCGTCTAAAAAAGCTCATTGATTCTCAATAAAGATACTTGTCAATACTTGACTAAGCCCGAATTTTTCCGCATTTTATCGGAACGCAAAAGTTGATTTTTACTGTAGCACCAGCTATATGTGTACTAAATCATACTACGTCATTTGTATCTGCGTATCATACTGGTTCTCTGCTGTCAAAATGCCACCCAAAAAGAAATAATTAAAACCCTATCAAGATCAGTTAACTTTGAAGGCTGCATTTGGAATTGCGAAAAGTAATACACATGTAGCATCATCCGAGAGCGTCAGCGAGGCAAGTACATTTTCAAACAAGTTTTTGCTTTAATGGCTCTGTTCAAAGAATTGAACTCAGAACTCAGTGTTAATGTTTTGTGTTTTAGTTATAACAAACTCGGAACTCAGTGTTTATGTTATGTGTTTTAAGTTATAACAGTTACTTTAAGAAATTAAAATGTGTATGAATCATTAAATATTTGTTGATTTTTTATCAATATTTTTTATAAATAATTTGAAAACCAAAAAAGCTCATTGTGTTTGGAAAAAGCTCATTGTTTCAGCACGTGTGCACTTTAAAAACTCATTGGTTAAAAATGAAAAATTATCACTGGGTATAATACATAAATAATTACGACCGTTTGTTTGTTTGTTTGTTATTCTATGACAATTCTTCCCAAAGGCCTTAATAACAGGTAGCCCTGTGCATGAATTTTCATATATTATCTTGTTGTGCATCATTAAGCTCTGAGCGAGTGTAGATATAATTATAAGACACATAAAATAAGACACAAATCAAATCCATTACAAAATTCAGTTCTTTGCCCTGGTGCTTACAAGTAACACATTTCTAGGGAAATTCATAAACAATTTTATATGAAAATGGCTGGCAAAATTTGATTTTCAAGAGCTGCCCATAGACATTATGCTTAACTGTGTCTTGTTCGGAGAAAATTTGGCATAATGCTTGTGCGTAAATTGTCATCCCAGATTAGCCTGTGCAGTCTGCACAGTCTACTCAGGGACGACAATTTCCGCTTTTATGGAATTTTTCGTATAAATGATGTCTCTTCTTAGCGAAAAACCAGTTTAGGCGGAAAGTTTGGTCCCTTATTAGCCTGTGCAGACTGCACAGGCTAATCTGGGACGACACTTTACGCATTATGCGTTTTGCCCAGTTTTCTCAGAACGCGACACAATTTGTCTTCAACCTTATTGGATAATGTACATTTTCTGTCAGTCTTTTGATATTATGACTACAAAGACATATTTGTAGTTGATGCAGTAATTTAAAGTAATGTAAACATAAAGCAGTTTTTTTTTATTTAAACAAGTTATGTGACCATGCCAAAATACCATGCTTTTAATTATTTACCAAGTAATGCATTAAGATTAAAGCAATGTCTGCATGTTAGATACCTACACACAAAATAAAAGGCCAATAACTTCATCGAAACTTGAGCTATTGATCGGAAACCATTTTTCTATTTTTCATAACATAACAATGACCTTGACCAAACTTTCAACCTAGGTCTCTTCGGTTAACTACAAACAAAATTACAGAACAATACCTCCAGCCATACTTCAGTATCGGCAATCAAGAGGAAATACTTTTGTATTTTTATTAAAACTGACCTTGGCCCCACTGCCCCCAAATGCAATCCCTCCATGGACTAAATTGTAACCTACCTACACACAAAATTTCAGCTCAATATTTTTATCCTCACTCAAGTTTAGCAAGTGACCTTGACCCTTACCCTCTAACTGATCTTACCATCTTTCGACATGCCAACTTTAATGCATTGCTCATAGCGACATTTTGGACAGGTCGTCTTCCTTGGAATGTCAGTGCCCAGACGCCGCTCCTCAGGGGTACATGTGCACTGGAAATTCATGTTGGACCGCTTCAGGACACGTCGAAAGAAGGCCTGCAAACAAAAACAAGCTGCGATCTGGAAAAACAGGGATTAATGCATGTGCGTAAAGTGTCGTCCCAGATCAGCCTGAGCAGTCCGCACTTTCTGCTTTTATGTTTTTTTTGTAAAAAGGAAGTGTTCTCTTAGCGAAAATCCAGTTAAGGCGGAAAGTGTCGTCCCTGATTAGCATGTGCAGACTGCACAGGCTAATCTAAGACGACACTTTAAGAACATGCATTAAGTCACATTTTCCTAGAGTGAAGCCCAAACATCTCATAACTACATGTACTTTCATTATTGTGTACAACGCCATATTCCATTTCAGTTCTTTATTCTATTCTAAAGCTGTAGCCAAATTAAGGGGAAAATACCCTTAACAAGACTGCCAAACTGTCACAAGATACGCCCGTTCGAAGGTTTTGGACACCATGCTCAATGCTTGAAATGCACTAAGTGACCTCGAGACCTAGTTATCAACCCGGCATGACCCATATTTGAGCTTGACCTAGATATCATTTAGACGTAACATCTGACTAAATTCGGTGAAGACCAGATGAAAACTACTTCAATTAGAGAGCGGACACCATGCTAAATGCTTGAAATGCACTAAGTGACCTTGTGACCTAGTTTTTGACCCGGCATGACCCATATTTGAACTTGATCTACATATCATCTAGACACAACTTCTGACCAAATTTGGTGAAGATCGGGTGAAAACTACTTCAATTAGAGAGCGGACACCATGCTTAATCCTTGAAATGCACTAAGTGACCCCGCGACCTAGTTTTTGACCCAGCATGACCCATATTCGAACTTGACCTAGATATTGTCTAGACACAACTTCTGACCAAGTTTGGTGAAGATTGGATGAAAACTATTTGAATTAGATAGCGGACACTGCTGTGGACGCCGCCCGCCCGCCGCCCGCCCGCCCGCCAAGGGTGAAACTATAATACGTCCCGTTTTTAAAAACGGGCGTATAAAAATGTCTATAAATTCATGCTGACTTATTCCCCCAAAGTAAAACTTCAACATACACATTTCATTCCCCTATTTTCCACATGAAAGTTATCACCAAATTTTGTCTTCACACACTGTTCTTACAAACCAAATCGTTACTACTCTGCCTATCTCAGATAAAGACGAGATAAACCTGGTAGACCAAATATCGAAATTTGAATGAGTCTCCCTGAATTCCCAAAATCTTGATTACAACTGCTAACTATTTGGTGCCTTACGTAATCAGACAACAACAAATTATTCATTGGACAGATCAATGCTATGATATAAACTACATTATTTGCTATCAGTTACAGTTTATTTGGGGTGTACAATTAAATAACTTTTAATCTCGAATTTCCAACCTTCAATATCACTGCTGTATAAAATAACTGCTTGGATGGATTTGGAAATAATCTTAATTAGAGACAGACAATTAACTGGTTATCAACTTCAAGGAGATGTGTATTTTATACTTTCAATAGTTAGGAATTTATATCTATGAACATGAAGTTATTTGAATATATAAGGACCGAACTTCATAATTTGTGATGAATGATGTAAATTAATAGCCACTACTTTGCTTTTAAAATGGAATCTAATACAGATGTGACAGTGTACCCACTTTTCGCCACATTTGGATAACAGTAACACATAACAAATAAACTTCAACCCTTTCCCACTCAGAAGCAAAGTAAAACTGGCTTTTGCAACCAGCATAAAACCAGAACAGCCTGTGAGTTACTCGCAATCTGTTCAGGTTTTATGCTGTTTGCTGCTCATCAGCGTCTTAGAGTTGGAAATGAAGGCTTAAAAATGTGAATCTAGTAATAAAGGAGCTTCATTTACTTTCATTATCTAAGGGACTACAAACACGTCAAAATGCATATCTAAGAGGTAAAGGGTTAACTTACAAGAAGGAACATTTCTACAGCTCATGATTACCGCCTTATACATAAAATAAATGTTTTTTAACTCAAACTGATTGATTGTTTAAAGAACAATTTGGGAAATTAATGTTAAGTTTTCACAAAATCTGTTCCATTAAAACTTTTAATTTTCTGTCATACAACTTTCTAAATTGTCACCATTTGAATTACAAGAGTTCTGCGGTCGGAGACATATGCCCCTAGTTGCAATAATGTAACTCTGGACTCCGTTAACACTACGTTTCGAGTTACAAGTCGAGAGGATACAAGCAATGGAGCAAAATCAAAATCTATAAAATAACATTTTCTCCGGCAATTAGAGTAAGGGTCACCCAAGAAAACAATTTGTATTCATTCCCAGACGAAAAAAATAAACAGTTAACGAGATAAAACATACTTTTATCGAAAATTAGATTTCCCAATAAAAACTCGGTCAAATTTCGGCCATGACAGTTACCGCGTGATCTCGCGAGATTTGAAAAAGAAATGTAGGAGGAGCTATGCCATATAAGGTAATCCTACTACGCATTTACGTAGGCCGCCATGTTGGCTTTATTGAAAAATACTACGATTTCCATATATGGGTTTCTGGCCTATTTTCTGATTGGCTGCCAAAAACTTATGCAAATAAGGTCAAACCGGAAATTCCCACGTTTTGTTGAAGATGGCGGCAATTTAGGCGAAACAACTCTGATCCTTTTTTTGGTTTTGGAAAAAGTGGAAATAACGCTTTAATTGGTATGTTTCATTAGAAATTTTTACTCGTATGAACTGGAAATTCTTTTTTGTCCTCAAATAGTTCAAGTTAAATGCTCTACACTGTAAGATAAGTCTTAAAATCATGCCGGTGTGATTCACTCCGGCACTTGCTCCATTGAAAAGACCTTTACATTTCATAACTGTCGCCGGACGTAGAACGAAGACAGTTATGTTTATCACAACTAATATGCCCCCAAAACAGGGCCTTGATTATCATGTTCTTTTCAGCTTTTAAACCTACTTGATTAACGTAAATTTGTGATATCACATTTTCATGCAGCAAACAATGCTGTCTTGGCAAATACTCTTCAATATGGAGAGAAACCTTGAATGCATTATGTTATGGATTGGACAAGAAGCACAATATTTGCTTAAGCCTATCAGATTCATTCATGTGATTCCTTCAGTGTACACTTAAATAAACTTGATATATATTTTCCCCAATTAATTAATTTTTTTAACATTTGGTCCATGAATATTTATGCACTACATAAATCGCAACTTAAAACCCATTTTTATGTGACATTTCTGAAAAGTTATGCAGTAACAAGAGCTTGTCACAGTAGTGCCAATTCCCACCGAAATGTGTTTGCTTGTATGAGAACATTATTTTGTTTTAGAGAGTAGACTAATATTTGTAAAACATGGCACCTGTGTCATCTAGTTATACTTCAAGGATCAATTAGTTATATAGTGTTGGAGTTATGCTGTAGAGAATTTAATATATGGAAATGAAAGAAAGGGAGGTAATTAAATAAGACTATAAACAGTTACTGTTCTTGATCACTGTATTTTTCCTTAAACTCATCTATTCATTTTACAGTGAATACTTCAGTGTTAAAATAGTATTGTAAAATTAGATAAAGGGAGATATTATAAATTGAAAAGCTAAAATATTTACTATGAAATTAAATTAAATATAATTTAAAATTATAAATAAAATAAAATATAAATAAAAAAAATAAAAAAAGGGAGATAATTCAAAAACTATGGCGGAAGAGTTATGGTTCATGTTCAATGCACTTCTCCTAGTTGACATCTGTTTATATTTCTGGTTTCAAGTAAATCCCTTCAGTAGATTTAGAGTTATGCTCCAGACAAAAAATAAATTTGAAATTAAATAAGGGAGATAATTTAAAAACTAAGGTAGATAGAGTTATGGTTTTCTTTTCAATGCACTTCTCCTACTTGGCATCTGTTTATATGACAAGTTTCAAGTAAATCCCTTCAGTAGATTTAGAGTTATGCTCCGGACAAAAATTTACTTAGAAATTAAATAAAAGGACATAATTCAAAAACTAAGGTACATAGTTATGGTTCTTAGTCACGGCACTTTTCCTACTTGCCATCTGTTTATATTTCAAGTTTCAAGTAAATCGCTCCAGTACATTTAGAGTTATGCTCCGCACAAAAATTTACTTTGAAATTAAATGAAGGGAGATAATTCAAACACTAAGGTAGATAGAGTTATGGTTCTTAGTCACTGCACTCTTCCTACTTGCCATCTAATTATATTTCAAGTTTCAAGTAAATCCCTTAAGAAGATTTAGAGTTATGTTGTGGACAAAAATTAACTTTGAAATTATATAAAGGGAGATAATTCAAAAACAAAGGTAGATATAGTTATGGTTCTTGGTCACTGCACTTCTCCTAGTTGCCATCTGTTTATATTCCAAGTTTAAAGTAAATCCATTAAATAGATTTGGAGTAATGCTCTGCACAGACGGACGGAGACTATTACTATATCCCCTCCGAAAAATGTCGGTGGGGATAAAAACACTGCAGGTGTAGCATGAAATAATACTACACTTGTTTTTCCTCTACTTATACAGTAACACAGGGGGGTTTCATTTTAAGTGTTTAATAAGTGTGATCTTAAATCAATAAATGAAATGGCAAAAAAAAATATGTTTTATGATGTTTGATAAAAAAACAAGAGTGCCAAACTGTCACAAGATAAGCCCGTTTGAAGGTTTTGGACACATTGCTAAATGCTCGAAATGCATGAAGTAACCTCGTGACCTAGTTTTTTACCCGACATGACCCACATTTGAACTTGACCTAGATATCATTTAGATACAACTTCTGACCAAATTTGGTGAAGATCAGATGAAAACTACTTCAACAAGAGGGCCATCAGGCCCTAAGGCGCTCACCTGNCTTGATATTTGGTATGCATGTGTATCTCATGAAGCTGCACATTTTGAGCTTCATGAGATACACATGCATGCCAAATAATGATCAATATTACAAAAGTTATGACCAATGTTAAAGTTTTCAGATGGACAGACAGACTGACGGACAGTTCAACTGCTATATGCCACCCTACCGGGGGCATAAAAATACAAACATGAGAATTAACCACGGCCCCGTCCCCCATAAAAAAGGATTCTTTTTACCCCTTTGATGGAAAAAAATTCCCCCTAAAAAAAAAACATTTTTTTTTTTAAGAAAGAAGTGTCTCATGATTATTTATCTCATTTTTATTTCAAGTTCATCTATTCAAATATACTTAATTATGGGAAAAAAAACAATGAGTATAGTTCAATCAGTACAAATGTAGTAATAAGAGAGTAAGTAAAAACAAGAGGGACATCAGGCCCTAAGGCGCTCACCTGAAAGCCAAAGGAACTAGACTTCTGAAAAAATGCAAGCTGATTCATGAAGATTATTTTGGACCAAAAAAGTTACTTTTAACATGTTTTTTTTTATATTTGGCCTTGTGACCTAGGTTTTGAGCTCATATGACCCAGTTTCATTCTCTGCCAAAATTTCATTGGGACAAATATTCTGACCAAGTTTCATGAAGATTGGCCAATAAATGTGGCTAATATAGTGTCAACAAGTTTTCACTAAAGCCATATAAGGACAACTGCCCCCCCCCCCCTGGCGGCCATGTTTTTCAACGAACCATAACCATTTTCAAACTCACCCGAGCTATTGTTAGAACAAATGTTCTGATCAAGTTTCATAAAGATTGGATAATAAATGTGACTTCTAGAGTGTTAACAAGGTTTTACTACATAGCCATATAAGGAAAAATGCCACGCCCCCTTGCGGCCATGTTTTTTAACGGATCTCAACCATTTTCGAACTCAGCCCAGATATTATTAGTTCAAATATTCTGACCAAGTTTCATGAGCATTGGACCACAAATGTGACTTCTAGAGTGTTAACAAGGTTTTACCATACAGTAAAGCCATATAAGGAAAACTGCCCCGCCCCATGGCGGCCATGTTTTTCATTCAACTGGAACCATTTTCGAACTCGTCCAAGATATTATTGGGACACATGTTTTGACCAAGTTTCATGAAGATTGGACTAAAAATGGGACTTCTACAGTGTTAACAAGGTTTTACTATAGCCATATTAGGAAAACTGCCACGCCCCCTGGCGGCCATGTTTTTCAACCAACCGGAACCATTTTCGAACTTATCCAAGATATTATTGGGACACATGTCCTGAGTAAGTTTCATGAAGATTGGACAATAAATGTGGCCTCTAGAGTGTTAACAAGGTAAATGTTGACGCCGCACGACGCACGACAGACAAAAGGCGATCACAATAGCTCACCATGAGCACGTTGTGCTCAGGTGAGCTAATAAGAGAGCGGACACCATGCAAAATCCTTGAAATGCACTAAGTGACCCCGTGACCTAGTTTTTGACCCGGCATGACCCATATTCAAACTTGACCTAGATATTGTCTAGATACAACTTCTGACCAAATTTGGTGAAGATCGGATGAAAACTACTTCAATTAGAGAGCGGACACCATGCTAAATGCTTGAAATGCACTAAGTGACCTCGTGACATAGTTTTTGACCTGTCATGACCCATATTTTAACTTGACCTAGATATCATTAAGACACAACTTCTGACCAAATTTGGTGAAGATCGGTTGAAAACTACTTCAATTAGAGAGCGACACCATGCTAAATCCTTGAAATGCACTAAGTGACCCCGTGACCTAGTTTTTGACCCAGCATGACCCATATTTTAACTTGACCTAAATATTGTCTAGATACAACTTCTGACCAAGTTTGATGAAGATCAGATGAAAACTATTTGAATTAGAGAGCGGACACTGCTGCGTACGCTGCCGCCCGCCCGCCAAGGGTGAAACTATAATACGTCCCGTTTTGAAAACGGGCATATAATAAATTAAGATAAGATAAAACTGTTGGGTAAAAAAAAAAAATGGCTTAAAAAAAAGGCCAATTTCTGATAATTTATGGGGTCATAGGAAATTGTGCTAAAACATATTTGTGTTATGCACTTTGGATGTAAATGGCTAGATTTACACATTTGAACCGAAACTAACCAATAAAAACATACAGTCCAACCTGAGAACAGCGGTCAGTCAATGGAAATGGCCAAAGTGACCGTTTTAGACTGCTGACCATTATTCTCAGTGTCAACGTTTGAGATGGTTGGTAAGTTGGTAGTATTGCTAGGTCGTTATATGTAACCCACCCAGTCGTTTGCACACAGTGTAATGTCAACAAATGTATTATGCCGGTGCCGGAGATTTTGTGTTTTTGAGACGCAGTTCCACGTAGTTTAGAAGACACCCAAAAGCAATTCACGAAGTGTTGATTAGTTTTGTGTTTATTGTCACAAAGTATAAAGTTTAACAGCAATAATAACAAATATCCTTTGATTTCACAGAGATTACACACAGTCTTAATTGTTAAGTTAAATTAAAGTTTGTTGTAATAATGTTTTCCTATAATGTTTAATTAAGTTATTTTATATCACACAGAAAATCACAAAGTCAAGTTTCACAAAGTAAGCCTAAAGTCTATCTATATCTTTTATTTCTATATCAGTTTTTCATGTTCGCTATTTTTCACTTTTATACCAAATTTCTAAATAAGGTGCCTAGACCAATAATTGCAGCTTAACATTTGAATTGCAAAAGAAATGTCAATTAAAGGATACAAAGTGGCAATTGGATAAGTCTGGGTATTTTATGATAATATTAAGTTACCTAGCTGTAATTGTTTGCTTAAGACATCTGGGTATGCTGTTACAATATCATGTAAAAAAGGCTTTAATAGATTTCAATAACAATGCAAATTTCAACAACACTACATTTATCAGTTAAACCCATTTTGTTCCACTATATTGCTTTTAAATTAAAACTAAATAACATTTTAACTTAGCAGTAAAAACCATTTTGTTTTATTATATTTCTTTTAAATTATAACTAAATAATATTTATAATATTTTAACTTTCATAAAATTATTAATTAATTATATTTGATGTGGGGTGCATAACAACACTTAAACATTTAAAGCTCTACATGGCCAATCTCCAGCATATATCAAGGACATGATAGACAGGGGTCGACAAATTTTGTTTCAGCAACTCGCCCTGCAGGGCGAGTAGCTAAGAATTTTTACTTGCCCTGCTGAAATATGTACTTGCCCTGCAATTTATTGACAAAGTGCAATAAATCAGTAACTAAAATGTTTTATCGTGATTTTTTTATTGGTTATCATCGTATTTGTTCATCTCTAATAAATTGATGTGTCAACACTCGATTTTTCACATTTCTTACTCGAAAATGCAGGTGCGCGGATTTTTTACCACGACACCGGTTGTTAGGACTAATTTTAGCGCAGTGTGAATAATAAACATCCGGTTAATTTGTTATCGCCGATTAAAAACGTTGTTTTGTTTGGAAAAGATGTGTTAAAACTTAAAATTTTAATCTTTTCTGCCAGAAATGCTACTTGCCCTGCAGGACGAGCGCTGCCGGAATATTCACTCGTCCGGAGCTGATTTTTACTCGTAATTATGAGCGGGCGAGTGGATTTGTCGAACCCTGATAGATGTCTAAAAGACCAACGCGTAATCTACGTTCAGCACACCAATCGATGACACTGGTACCCTCAAAAAGCAAACAAGAGAAGTACGGTGAAAGGAGTTTCAAATCAGCTGCTCCTGAATTGTGAAACTCACTGCCATCATATGTTGGAGACTGTCAAACTCTTCAAAGTTTCAAAAGACAATTAAAGACCTACTACTTCGTGCTGGTCTACGGAAACTGATCAAATCAATATTGGCACTTCAGTTGCGATAAACTGCTACACGTTATGCACTTGGATAGTCCACATTTTAATTTATTTTTTAAATCCCATTTATAATAGTAATGTTTCATGTGACGATTTTTATTGATTCGATTGTTTTACCAGGATACGAGTTTTTCTTACCATATGCTTAGTTAGATTAAAAAAAAAAAAATACTATGTTATGGATATTTTATGCTTTTACAAGATTATGATATGTATTCATTAATTGTACAGCGCCTCTGAACATGCATTATTACATGAAAAGGGCGCTTTATAAATCTGGCTTGTAATAATAATAATTAAACTTGCACATGTTCCATGAAATTAACTCTTAGATAGATAGTTATAATTTATAAGCTAATTGCCTGATATAGTATTGTATCATCCTCACACCGTCATTCTACATTCAAACAAGTGATGTGTTTGTGAAACACTATGTCCCCTTTTGAGCAATTTTGACATTTATATTTGACCTTTTACCTCGAAGGATGACCTTGACCTTGACCTTTCACCACTCAAAATGTGCAGCTTCATGAGATACACATGCATGCCAAATATCAAGTTGCTATGTTCAATATTGCAAAAGTAATGGCAAATGTTAAAGTTTGTGCAAACCAACAAACAAACCAACAAACAAACCAACAAACAAACCAACAAACAAACCAACAAACGGACAGGGCAAAAACAATATGTCCCCAGTATAGACTATACTATAAAAAAAGTACTGATAATTAAACAAAAACATATACGGCAACCGTGATGGGTTGTTTCTAGCGCTTGCGACCAGCGCATGTATTCCCCTTCTGAACACCCTATTATATGTTTTCTTACAGTGGGCTGCTTTAATCACATCAAAGGCAATTATCACAATAGCTGCAAAATTATCGGACAATAGACGCTATGATGTCAGTGGTAAGAAACAAGGACAACACAGTTTAAAATGTTTAATTTTTGCACCACGAAACGACTGACTTGTGACCTCTTTTCTCAGTTTAAATACCGCCATGGGAGTAAAATATAATGGCCGTTGGCCGTTGTTATATATATAGACAGGTGACCTTTATTCTCAGGTGCAATATAGAATGATTTTTGTAAGGGGGAATCCAGACTGACCGTTGTTCTCAGGTTCCTGTAATGTCAGGTTGGACTGTATTCAATCCAATAAAACATACCATAGTGACTCACAATTATAAGAAGTTTGACTGCAGCCTTACTAGTAAAGTGCTCCAGCTAGGATTGGAAAAGGGCAGTGGGGGGGGGGCTATTTTGTCAAAAGGGCACTTTCGAGTGTGCAGTTTTTTGTCAAAAGGGCACTTTTCTTGTGGTATGGTTTTTTCAATGTCAAAATATATTAATAGTAAACATAATGTGTTAATATGTCTCTCTGAAAATATAAACTCATATTTGTGCTACTAACACATTTTCTTTTGTACGGTATGGAGCAGGATGACCTCGACCTGCACATACCTATGGATGAGTCTCTTTCCTCAAAAAATGAATAAAACAAGCAAATTCGTATAATTGATATCCCCCGTAACATATATTTTGTTTAAGGATGGGTGCAAATTGGACGGATGAACATACTGACAGATGGACGGACGGACAACACCAACCAAGTTTCAATGAAATCGGCCAAAGCACTTCCAAGATATGGCTCCAGACGCTAAAGTGCCGGATATATATATTTCCATAATGAATAATTCATCAAATTTGTGACCTTTGACCTCAATGTGTGACCTTGACCTTAGCCATTAGGATTATGGGTGTTGAATGTGAAGCACCACCAGATGTTTGAGAACAACTATGGCAAGTTTCATGGCTCTGGCTCATGTGTTAATGGAGATAAAGCTCTAAGCTTATAGTAAAAAGCATTATTTCAAGATACCAAGGGCCATAACTCCGTTATTAACAGATGGTGTACAATGCCATTTGGCGTGCATCATCCTCTTATCCATATATATACTCATACCAAGTTTCAATGAAATCCGCCAAAGCACTTCCAAGATATGGCTCCGGACACAAAAGTGCCTATAGTAAAAAGCATTTTTTTAAGATACAAAGGGCCATAACTCCGTTATTAACAGATGGTGTACAATGCCATTTGGCGTGCATCATCCTCTTATCCATATATATACTCATACCAAGTTTAAATGAAATCCACCAAAGCACTTCCAAGATATGGCTCCAGACACAAAAGTGCCGGACGGACAGCCGGCCGGACGGACCGACAACGCCAAAACAATATCCCTCCGCCTTTGGCGGGGGATAAGCAGGGGATAATAATAATAATAAAAAAAAGAAATATTACAAAAATATTTAAAATGCAGGGCAGGGCATTAGGGCCTACCTGGAGCACTGTTGTATATTCTCACCTTACAAGCCTCACATGTGTTCACCCCATAGTGCAGGCCCCTAGGAGACGTATCCTCACCACACACACGGCAGGGCGGTAATTTGGAGGCTGTAAAATCAAACATAAAATGAAACCTAAATTTTACAGGCAGAAATATAAACAGAGTTTGCACTTGATTATTTCCTCCATTTGAACGGATGGAAATAAGCAGAGGTCCACAAGCCCATTCGTAGGCCCATTGATTTTTATCATATGACCTGCGTACAGGAAGAACTGAAACAAGAGCTGTTTTTGTGAAAACACAATGCCCCCTCATGCGCTTTTTGACCCATATATTTGACCTTTGACCTTGAAGGATGATTTGATCTTGACCTTTCACCACTCAAAATGTGCAGCTCCATGAGATACACATGCATGCCAAATATCAAGTTGCTATCTTCAATATTGCAAAAGTTATGAGCAAGGTTAAAGTTTTGGGACAGACAGACACACACACACACACATACAATGACAGAAAGACAGACAGGCCAAAAACAATATACCCCCCTTAATTTAAAAAGGGGGCATAAAAAAGCAGGTTGGCAACACCTGGTTAAATGTTTGTTTCTGCCAATGGATAAAAAATCATGATTTAAACACTTAGTTTTATTGTTTTACAATCTCTAAATAGAACTGTATGTTACAAGCAGAGTAATAATGAATTCTGAGAGAAAACATTGAACATAAGTCATTACAAACTAGGCTCAATTACTTTTACTACTATAAAATGTTATATATGTATCATCAATAGTACATGTATGCAGAGCTTTTAAATGTTGAAAGTCCTGACCTCCAAGGCTTCAAGTTTGGAAGTCCCAGACATAATATCTGGAAGTACCACTTTTATTTCAGTAGTTTACTGTGGACCAATAAGCTGCCAATTTGTTTATTTTCTTTTCAGATCATGGGCGGAGTTAACTTAAGGGAGATTCAGGATCATGAAAGAACAGATTTCCTGTGGAGATTTGTAAATCCTGTTTGCTGGAAAACAGTGTAGCATCTAAAGCATAAGCTTGAAGAAAATCAAACACAATATTCAATAAACAAATAGACAAACCTGTCCATGATTTCTGTTTTTTAGACTCCTCAGTAGCCAGTGAAGATTCTGGAGATCCATTGGTCATTTTGTACCCAACCAGTTCAATCCGGCTGGATGGACTGGTCCCAGCTACCTCAGTGCTTGACTTTGAGTTAAACTTCTTGTCATTTTCCTTCAGTCCTTTTGATGAAGGAGACAGTGCATTTTTGGAGTTCTCCGCTTTTGAAGTTTCAGATATTTTCTTTGATCCCACATATATAGCAGTAGTATAAGGGGGTTTATTGGTTGTTTTGGCTGTGAATTGCACTGACACTTTGGAAGGCAAAATAACCTTCTTAACACTCGTGCCCCCAGCCTCCATGCTGGCTGCTTTGCTTTCTTTAGGTTCAGATTGCAACATTAGATTGTACAAAATATTCACACTAAAACATTAAACAACACCCAGTCAATAGCAGTTCCTTCCACTGGTTAAATACTCCGCATCTGAAATGACACAAAAATAAATTCAATACTAGGTTCTCTCTTTAAGTCTACAATTTATCAAACAATGTTCAAAACAAAGAACTCAGTCCATATGAAAGGTAAATTATATATAATGATCTCAGATAAGAATTAACTTATAAAGCAAATTGTAATAGCCTTTCTTACCCAGTTTTTCAAAACTGTGAAGGCAAATTGAGCTTCCTATTGCACCCTGTTACATACTTTTAGAAATGTTAAAACGATATATTACAAGCAACAGTCTTGCTAATCATTTGAACAATGCGTTTTGCCATGAAATTGAGATGAATCATTATTAAGTGGTTAATCATGTCTAAATTTCAAGTACATTTGTACATGGCTCTTATAACGCCATGACATAAAAGTGAAAATAAACACATAATAAAACTACACTTGATTTAAGATAAAGCTTTTATTTATTTAACACATCAAGTAGAGGGACATAGTCTGAGCGGTAAACGACCTAATGAGCATGCGTAAAGTCACGTGACCGATCAAAATGCTTGTTTAAGATTGATGATGATGAAGATGTATTTCCTGTTTAGATGTAGTCAATTAAATAAATAAACAACAAGATCAAACCTAAAAACACACATATCCTATATGTTCTTTAAACCTGTTTTCCCTTTATGGGTAACTATTTGTATAAAGGTAAATTGTTTCAGAATTCATGCAATGATATTCATATTGTTATTTTTCTTTTAGCTTGAGGAACAGAATTTTCAAATCAACTGCAACACACAAATAAGTATTTACATTTATGGCTGAAGCCAGCCTAATGCATGCTAGCAGTTATTCAACCTAGTAGCCATTGGTGTATGACAAATTATATATTTTCAATTTTTCATGGATTAAATAGATGGCATTTACTTCTTTACATTTTAAATTTCCAAGTGATGTAAACAATATTTTTCTGGTTTGGGTACAGAAATTTCCTAATTATTATAATTTTATGTTTAAAACATTTTAAAATGTACGGCTATGTTTATTTTGATTTTTCCGATTTTGAAAAAGGTGTGGAAAAAGGACCTCATGCACAAGTTATAACATGTTTATTAAAAATGTTGACAAAGTTTCATGTCAATTAGTCAATTTTTCCTTGTAAACAAGTGATGTGTTTGTCAAACACTATGCCCCCTTTTGAGCAGTTTTGACCCATATATTTGACCTTTGACCTTGAAGGATGACCTTGACCTTTCACCACTCAAAATGTGCAGCTCCATGAGATACACATGCATGCCAAATATCAAGTCGATATGTTCAATATTGCAAAAGTTATGAGCAAGGTTAAAGTTTTGTGACAGACACACACATACAATGACAGACAGACAGACCAAAAACAACATACCCCATCTTTTTCGAAGAAGGGGGCATAAAAAGGCTTAAAGACTCACTGCTGATTTCAAATTTTAGTGAGGGAATTATCAATAACATGTCACAATTAATCTCTGCTAGTCATTTTTTTAGCAAAATCTGAATGCAAACGTCTGTAAAAAAATTGTATCGAAACCAGTTGTCTTGCTCTTTCTAGCGCAACATTTCTGTAATGGCATTGGATTTGGTATCATACACTAACAGCCACTTTTTTCTTGACAACACCAGTTTGAATCTGCTTGAATGACCAGCACTCTCTCCTGCCATGTCCCTGATTAAACATTTGTTGGAAAGACACGCATGTTAAACATTGACAGACAGTCACACTGCAGATCTTTGTATAACTGCAGCTATCAAGGAATGGGAAAACATTCCACAGGATAATCCAGGAGTTAACTTGTTGCGTAGCAGATACATGTAGGTTGCATTGGTAAATGAAAATGTTAGTTTTACTTATTATTGACCTCTGTAACATTAAAATCAGCATTAACAATTACATTTTTAATGAAACATGGATCAATTTGCATGAAACTTAAAAAGTCTTTGTCAACATATTAAATAAACATGACTTATTGTGATAAATTAATCATGAGTTGTTTTTCATACATCTTTCAACTTCTGAAAAAACTAGAGCTTCGTCACTGAGGTGACGTATACCCCCACATGCTCCATTGACACAGAATATTTTGCATGCTGTCTCACAAAACAAGAGAAGCCTATTAGCTATGGCAATATTTAAGAATTATTATGCCATTATCATTTATGNTAAAAAATATGCGAGATTATCGCAATTTCGCGGCCTCGGCAGAACACTGGCATATTGTTATTTTTATTAAGGTAAATTGTTTAAGAATCCTTGCAATGATATACATATTGTGATTTTTTGTAGGAGCTTGACCAACACACACAAAAAGTATTTACATTTGTGACTGAAGCCATAAAACATGCTAGCAGTTCTTGGCAATTGGTGTACAGTGTATGACAAATATATTTTCATGGATTAAAGAGATGGCATTTACTTGTTTATATCTTTCTCAATTGCTTAATTACATGTCAGGACTGCTACAAGTGATAACAAAAACGCTTGAAGTTGGACTAAAATTTCCAAGTGATGTAAACAATACTTGTTCTCTTTTGGACAATGTCCTAATTATAATTATCTACTTTTACCACATCTAAAACAGAACGGGCTTTGTTTATTAAATATTAAAATGTTTATTAAAAATGTTGACAAATTTTCATATCAATTAATCAATTTTTTATTATGAGAAAAGGCTTTAAGACACATTCTGTTGATTTTAATGTAGTGTTTTTTTTTTCAACAATTTGGGAATGGGGCCAGGTACCTTTGAATTGGGAAAAATCGCGCTGTTTTGACTAAACTTGGGAAATTAGTGTTGTTGTTGCTTTGGTAACAAATGCTTCAAAATTGAGGATGAAAGTGTTTTCAATATTATGTGTACCTAGGTTCAACGTATAGAGCTGGATTAGATCAACTTAATGTTGAAATCTAAAAAAAAAAAAAAAAAAAAAAATGCTTTTTTTAAACCCAAAATTGGGAATTTTTAAGTTCCATTTGGGAAAAACATATACTTTTTTCCATTGGTAATGAGGCCAGATACCGGCCCTTGATTTTGATCGAAAAAAACAACTGAATTACTTGTTACAGAGGGAATAATATGTAACCATTTATCTCCGCTAGTGCATATTAATTTATATATGATTACTAATTGTTAAAATATTATTTCCATTATTATTAAACCATGCAAATAAAATGTCTACAATGAATAAATTAATAAGAATGTATCGTATGCCCTAATTCTGAGCGCGTCTTGATACCTATCATTTTGTTTACATTAAGAACCAAGCTCTAGTGATGACGTCACACGTATGCGCTCCGAGTATTTTATTTCACTAACATTTCTACGCTTGAAAAGATATACAAACACAATCAAAATTAGGAAAAACAGGAATTATTGCATTTTAAAATCTTACTTCCAACTAAAATCATCCAAATTTATCAATTTTTCATACATTTATTGGTCCTCTTCATAAAATTTCCACCTAAATTGCAAAGTGAAGCAGACGACTGCACTACTGTAGTGGTAACACAACATTTCAAAACAAATTACTTTCACTTTCTCCTGATTTTCAGAAAAAAAATGCATAAAAACAGCATGATTCCAGCAATAGAGCAGTGCGCGCACACTGAGTCAGGGTTTTCACGCGTGTTCCGATTGAAAGTTTATTAAATTAAATCTTTTAACCTTTCTTTTTTATAGCAATCGAGCACTCTCCCTTTCCAATGCGATGTATCGGTACAAGGTGAACAAGCGTGTTGTAAGTAATTTACTTCATGTGGAACTTATCACGGAGACATGCGTCTTTCTACTGATTTATTTCTCATACGTACGAAGACGATGACGAAAACGTAGACGATTCTCTTCACACAAATACCAGGGGTTTTTATCTGATTTTGGGGAAAGGGCCTGGCCTTTTTTGAGGGGAAAAAAATCGCGCCAAAAGCTGGATTTTGGGGGAAAAATCACGCGAAATGCCAGATTTTGGGGAAAATAAGGAAAGTCTTAAAGCGGGACTGTACGATTTTTACATGTGTTAAATTTTAATATATTGATTAAATTATGTTACGATGACTCAAAATAGGCAATAAAAATTATACTTTGAAGACGAATTTCATAAAATGCAGCAAAGACAAGTTAGCGCTGGTTAAAGCCGATGCCGACACTTTTACTCGTATTTGTAAGGAAACAAAATTGTGTCTTTGTGTCGTATGAACGAATCTGCACTAAAACTAAATTTAGATTCACATTGTACATGTA
>VMBQ01002860.1:15138-37301 GCA_007657795.1 Dreissena rostriformis | reverse complement strand
GTCATGACCAATGTCCCTATGAAGTTTCATGATCCCAGGCCTAAGCGTTCTTGAGTTATCATCCGGAAACCATTTTCCTATTTCCAGTCACTGTGACCTTGACCTGTGACCTTGACCTTTGACCTAGTGACCTCAAAATCAATAGGGGTCATCTACCAGTCATGACCAATGTCCCTATGAAGTTTCATAATCCAAGCCGTAAGCGTTCTTGACTTATCATCCGGAAATCATTTTCCTATTTCCAGTCAACCATTTTACTGCTACAAGTCACTGTGACCTTGACCTTTGACCTAGTGACCTGAAAATCAATAGGGGTCATCTGCCGGTCATGACCAATGTACCTGTGAAATTTCATGATCCCAGGCATAAGCGTTCTTGAGTTATCATCCGGAAACCATTTTCCTATTTCCAGTAACTGAGACCTTGATCTGTGACCTTTGACCTAGTGACCTCAAAATAAATAGGGGTCATCTGCGAGTCATGAGCAATGTTTCTATGAAGTTTCATGATCCTAGTCCTAAGCGTTCTTGAGTTATCATCCGGAAACCACCTGGTGGACGGACCGACCGACCGACCGACATGTGCAAAGCAATATACCCCCTCTTCTTCGAAGGGGGGCATAAAAATTATAATATGTCTCAAAAAAACAAAACAATTAATGTCTCAAAAAAACAAAACAATTCACTAAGGTAAGCATGTTGTTCCATTTAAAATTAATTTATATGCCATATTCTGATAATATTGACTGAACATCATACAGTTAAATCCCCCATTCACATGGGATATGAATATTGATGTTACATAACCTATGATAATCGAAAAAGCAGAACTTGTAAAGTCTACATCTACATGGTACTGCTATACAATCGTTGAACGATTATCAGAAGCAGGCGCCATTCAATTTAGTCCAACTTGTTGACGCTCTCAAATATTAAGCTACTTTTTATATGGGTAACATTTGGAGCGTACAACGGGCGAACGATTCAAAATGTGGTGGAAAGTTTTCCTTCTTTGTCTATATTGATGCGCAAGGAATTTGGTGCGCAACATTCAAGCCCCGATATCAGACAGTTAATATCAACGGATTTCAATAATATTTACATACCTGTGTAGATAATTCATTTCTCGATAATGTTCCGTAAGAATTATGTAATGACTCTTTCAATTTTGCACGCCTGACCAATTTAAATCAACACACTACTCACATTTTCCATTCGACTCGCTGTGTCCGCTGTATACCGCAGGTAGATTTTAATCGATAACGCAGCCTATTACACCGTAATGCCTTCTTCTGATTGGTTGATATTTAAATATTTCATAACATGGCGAGAGGTCAGTGATTGTATTGCGATTTAAGCAGAAGTTTAACTGAAACAAATTATGCCTTTTAACTTCAATTCCAAGATATTTGAGGTAAAAATGGATTTCTGAACTAAAACTGTATGAGTTGGTAATGTTATTTTGCAATTTTAAGCATATTGATGAAAATTTAAACTTTCTGATATCCACCACAAATTGAATCGTTCGCCGATAAGACGTTCCAAAGAATTTAGCCCGTATAAAAAGTATCTCTATATTCTTGGCAACGTCTTATAAATAAGACTACATTCAATTGTAAACAAACTTCGAAAATACATACAATATGTGAACGTCCATTTCTTTATTAATTGAGAAAGTCAGTTCCAAAAGTTCGCCGACTCTTGTTCTTACTAAGGTCTAACTCTTAGTCTAAGACTTAATAAGGAATGTTTCTGCTAGTCCATGCAAGTATTCTGGATTGTGCCGACATTCACAATGGCTGCAATCAATATTGCAAAATCATGTTAACAAATAGTCAACTACTGCATAATCGAGATTGTTTATTTTTAGACATGACTGTTATCTTATACCGAAAAGGAGTGCTCATAATATGACGAAAAAGTCCTGAAAATTGGCCCTTACTTTGTATTTTAGAACATCAATTGTTTACAGTTTTGTGCACTTCCGGATTTACTGCAAAGTTTTATGTGTAAACTGCGGAATCCATCAAAAACTCCAGGTACATCCAGATGCGGTTTTTACACTAAAACAATTTCTTTCCACAGTGGGAGTGTTTGATAAAAGGAAAACAATAACAGTTTGCCTCTTACATTTGAAAGGGCCTTTGGATATTTCCAGCTGACACAGTAATGTATGCATTCGCTTGTTGCCAAGGTGAATCGGGGTCAACACCCTCTCCTCGGCGCATACGAGTTTGGTTCGTTGCCACCATACAATATTATATAGGTTGGGTCTCTCTTCTGGGTTATCAAGCCAGTTCTCGTCGCAACACAATTAAGTTAACGCCCAAATTAAATGAATTTATTAAAAGGCAGTATATTATATTCGATTAAAACAACTAAAGAGTCGAAAATTGCAACAACAACAATTAAAATTCGTCGAAACTTTCGTGAGTTTAATACATTAGTAACTTTGTGATAATTCCATATCCGAAATCGTCGATCATGACCTTCGCCAAACATTGTGCCACAGAAGAAAGTAAAAAAGTGCTTATTTGGGAAATAAAGCTCCAACTGAGAAGTGTGTTCCCAACACACGGATTCGAACCTGCATGACAAAAATAATACCTTTGCTTACCTTTCAAGCTGTACGCATGATCAAGATCAGCTACCAGTTGTCTTTGTTCAGAATGTATTTAATTTAGTGGCTTTGAAACGTGTTGATTTCACGCAAAGCAATATCCATGCAGAGCAGGCATACCATGCTCTCTCAAACATGTAATGTAATGTAACCGTTGTGCGATTGCCAATAACTTTCCGGTAGATAATAGTCTGAATTAACCAGGTTATGATATACATGTTTGTGATAGTATACATGTCAGCAATACGCATTCTCTTGAGGATTGTGAATTCTTGAGTATCGAGCTGACACAAGATGATATCGAGGAAGAATAAAACAGTATGACAGACATAAGACGGTCTGCTATTATTGTAATCTGATAGATGAACAAAGAGGCAATCATTAAGAAGTTGACAGACGTTGCGATGGCTTTGTTAACGAACATGTAGGTAATGACCGTCAGGAAATAAAGATGAGACATGCTTCATATTATGTTGGTATAGAGTTTTTTTTCTGTCAATGTCTCCGTTTTTACATTGAACAAAAAACACGTGATATAGTATCTACAGGAATTGGTATTAACACAGCGTAAAACTGCACATTGATGCCTTGTTCACAATTTATATCCAGCTTAACGTATTTAAAACGTGTTATAAATAATAAACACAGTATATTTCAGTCAAGAGTTGTCACCAATGTTCGGTGGTCGTCCCATTATGTTATGTAAAGATAAAAAAAAAAAACACGCATTTTATTTATGAATAACTTATTGTGTGAACTGGTTTGTTTAATGATTACTCAATAACAATCAAGACTTTCCATAGATCCAAGTGCATGTCATCTCACAATTGTTTAGAATAAAATGATTAAAATTTTAGTGTTAGTGGCAAATGTAGAACTATGATAACCATTTAAGACAGACAGACAGTTCATTTAGACTGATACAAAAGTACATCGTCTTCATACTTACTTATACACATTTGTTTCTTTCACGTAAATAGGTATAACAACATAACATTACATAACATAAAAATAGTCATGTAAGAATACAAATACAAGTAAACACAATCAATGGCAAGAACACGTAGGTTCTGTCAAGGCAGTACTAAAATTTATTAAACAGTATTATTAAGAAACGTATTTCTTTTAACAAAAGTTTCTTTTATATATTAACATACATTAGAAATTACTTTTTTGTCACATAAAACTAATAACACGTGGAATTTATACACAGAATGAGATGGGTTGTTATAAAATATTCGGCTAATATATATAAAAAAAATCTTAGATCAGTGAATCAGTGGCATATACATATAAAATGGTATTCATTTTCTAAATCAAATTCATTACAAGATAACCGATAACGTTCATGTATGATACATTCTCTTTAATAAGCAAAGCATACAGAAGGGAAACAAATGACCGAGTTGGACATGACGTTTTTTCCAGGACATCTTTGAAGTTTGGCCGGTCTCCAGTAGTCACCAGCTACCGAGAGAGATGATCACTTTTTAGTTGTTTTGAATTTATAAAAAATCTATATATTTACCCTGGTTATATGTTTTTTATTTTGTTGTTCATCTAGAATACTTGTTTTGTATGCAAGGGATGTCCTGAATGTTCGTCGACTGGTGTTTTAAAGTAAATAAAATATAGTAAAGAAAGTTCTCGTTATGTAGTTTCAAATCATAAATGACGAAGAATATTTTATTTGTGTCGTGTTCTGAGAAAACTGGACAAAATGCATGTGCGTAAAGTGTTATCCCAGATTAGCCTGTGAAGTCCGCACAGGCTAATCCGGGACGACACTTTCCGCCTAAACTGGATTTTCGCTAAGAAGAGACATCATTTAAAGGGACTGTCCACTAGATTTTAGCATGTATTGAAGCTTGTCATTAAATGCTTTAAATGCTTTATATTGATAAATTTAAACATTTGAACTAAAAATATCCAGTAAAAAACAAGAATACAATTAAAAAAAAAGGAAAAAAAAATAACCCTCAACAAGGCTCGAACCACTGACCCCCGGATTCCTGGAGTCCTAGAGTAAAAAGCTGCCTGTTTAGACCACTCGACCACGGACACTCATATTTAAAGCGGACGTATTTTTTAGCTATATAAGCAATCCTCGTAGGTTCCCAAAATATCGTTTCGCGTCGCGCGACGCTTTATCTAGTGGACAGTCCCTTTAAACGAAAAATTCCATAAAAGCGGAAATTGTCGTCCCTGATTAGCCTGTGCGGACTGCTGTATTGTTAAAGTAGTGTGTTTCACAAGTTTTTGAAATGAATACGTTGTGCATTCTTGCCAAGCAGCGAAGCATGTTTGACTGTTGGTCTGTCTCAAATAGTAACCAAATAGCAAAAAAGGTGATTTTTTTTTAAATGACTGGAGGTGTTACGCCTTTTCGTTCTATACTACACATTCCATATTTAATTTGGATGTAATGCATTTATGTAAGTTTTGCTATTGTAATTTAACAGATTATTAAAATTGCATCCATTAAATATACTTCAGAGTTTACAAACTCTTTGATCGCTCACATTTGATGTCGGTTATAGCAGCATTACGACCGAATAGGACATGACGTTTTAAAGCACATCTTTGAAGTATGTTGTGTCTCCAAAAAGCACCGAACTAGCGAAAGCTTTGATTATTTTTATATTTGATTTCTCCAATTTCCATAGTTCATGTATGGGACAATGAAACACAACAACGAGTTAATAGGATCGAAAAGGTCTGGCGCAAAAGAGCCGATATCTATTTATAAACAGAGAAAGAAATTATTGATATGAAAAAATGGGCCATACAGTTGGCGCAGCACAATGTCCACACACTTGACCAATCAAGGAAATGGATAATGCAAGCCATCACAGTTGTGTTTTTAAGGAAATGTATATACATAATTAAAACATAAACGCACATGTTTAAACTTTTTTGAGGTTTCAAGTTCAGGTTTACATAAATCATTCCGTTGTGTGTACACTTGTATTAACTGACCTGTGTAAAGCAACTTTAAGTATTACTTAAAGACTTAGTTAACAAAATAAAGCACACTTTAGATGGTGGAAATGGTGGTGATGCTGAAAATGGTGGTGCTGCTGCTGCTGATAAACATGCTGAACCTGAGAGTGCATGTTATTTTTTTTTATTTAAATAAGTTCAATTATTGTCCTTGTCATAGGTAGGTTGTCGTAGTTGGTGTCTGTGGTATTGGCTCTCACAACAGTAATGTTGTCTTAAACTTATGTTCACTTTAAGACAAGCTGATAAAATGTATGGGGTGTTCAATCGACCATGTTTCTTGTTGCTGCTATGTATTTAATATGAGTGATGTCATCAAGTTGGTGATTTTGCAAGCGAACTCAATAAAGGCTAGTTCTGGTTTCCATTACTAAATTTGTCGCATATTATTTATATTTTCCGACTTCGCGACGCACAAGTCTAGTAAGTATTATACAACCTGTTCGCTAAAGTTTCGTTGGCACAATTATGTCAAAATATATACAGTCCTTTAACTCAACAGTATGCTTCACATGTAAGAATTATTATTGATGTTTATTTTGAGAAGTAATTAGAGATCTTGCCTGTTTAGGCAAAACTATTACATCTATTAAGCGAAGTCAATATTAAAAAAGAAATAGTGTCGTACAAAAACACACACACATATAATATAGGCAAATTAAAACATGTTGACTAGATAAAGCGCAGAAAACAGTTTAAACGGTTCTCGTGCACCTGACTAGATTTAAGGTAAATTATGTTTGTTTGTTGTTTTTTTTCACCGTTTTCAAGAGTGTTTCAGTCATATGTGTCGTGTTCTGAGAAAACTGGACATAATGCTTGTGCGTAAATTGTCACCCCAGATTAGCCTGTGCAGTCCGCACAGGCTCATCAAGGACGACAATTTAGCTTTTATGCAATATTTCGTTTAAATGATGTCTCTTCTTAGCAAAAATCCAGTTTAGGCGGAAAGTGTCGTCCCTGATTAGCTTGTGCGGACTGCACAGGCTAATCTGGGATGACACGTTACGCACATGCATTTTGTCCAGTTTTCTCAGAACGCGACAAATATCAAGGCGATTAGTTAACCAACTCACACTTTTCCTGAGTTTGCTGGTTTACCAGTACTAAGTGAACATACTTCTACCAATTACTGACCACATTCCAACTTGAATCATATGTAGGGGAAGAAATCATGTGAACATTTAACAAGGTAATAAAGTCGTTAAGGCACATAACAGGCCCCACAATAATATGATATTAGAATCTTAAGTTCGGTTTTAAATTACAATTTGTAACATCAACGGCATAATTAGATACAGTTTATATTAATACAGTCTGATGTGCATGCGAACCGAAATCAAAAATTATATAAGCACACCACATGTGTAATAATAACAAACATAATACTAGTACATGTTCAACCCATTTATGCCTATCGTCTAGAAAAAAGGCCTTGGCAAATAGCGTAGATCCAGATGAGACGCCGCATGATGCGGCGTGTCATCAGGGTCTGCGCTGTTTGTTTAAAGGAATTTCTGTAAGAAATATTCTAAATATAGAAATAAATATTCTAGACATCCCTAATTTTGGAAATAAATTGATCCAATTTAGAAGGATGGGAGAGTCCACTAGGCATAAATGGGTTAAGAAACAAGAGCTGTCTTGTTATCCAATTTTACCAACCCATTTATTTTAATTCATTTGAATTGCTCTATCGAGAAGGCAAGTTATTGGACATTTAAATTGTATCATTAGCGTTGTGAAATAATTGGATATCGGCACGATAATTGTTTGCGTCAATACACAGTTGACGAAGTCATTTTTAAAAAGAAGAATGAAACGTTATACTCGAGGCCGCGCTTGTATCTTTTGAATTTCGGTCACTTAAGTTATTTGGTGACAATTATACGAATCGTGGAATGAGGTGATGTATGACTGTACTGCGAAAAATAATATTTATCGTATCTACCGAGTGTTTTTCATTTTTACTTTTAAAAAATACGGATGCTTTGTTTTATGTACGGATACGGCTCTAACAAAAGTGAATAATATATACTAGATCTATTCAGGTTCGAAACGGACATTATTTGGTACAAAAAAGTGTGCTTGAATATATATATATATAATAACTGTTGTTAATATAGGCGTGATAAGGGTTTAATTTTAGACGTTTTAACATATAAGTTTAACTTGACTGAGATATGTGTGCGACTTAATAGGATAAACAATAAGAATGTCACACTAGAGAAACAGAACGTCGAAAGAATATTTAAAAAAAAAAAATCAATTGAGTGCAAAGAAGATACTAATTGAAAACAAAAGTATGTCAAGTGGACAGGACAAGCAGCCTAAGAAGGATTTTGTGTCGTGGAAGGACTGGAAAGATCCTCTGAGAACCGCGGGGCCATACGTTGACCCCATGCGGGTCTCTCCATCGAAATTTAAATTATCGGTATGTTTGGTTTACATTCAAAGATTAAGTATAAGTACTTAACTATTTATTATTTTAACACCTACTGGTTCAAAATTATTTAAATTATCGTTTCTTTCTAGACAATATATTGTTTAAATAACCACTATGTTACTGACTCTCTACTGGAGAATTTTCACATAACAACAACTTTCCCACATGATTTACTACGATTTATCGTATATACTCCTGTTTGACTGAGGTTTGTGTAATTTTCGTATAAATAAGCTCACATTTAATTACAAAATGTTATTGTTTTGTAACCTGTGAAAACGAATAAAGTACTGTTCTGGTCTGATTATACTTGTAATACACGCAACTTTTATTACTTGATATTCATATTGTAAATAAGACACAAAATGTTTATTAGGAGTTTCACACTCTTTGTGTAAAAGTGTTTTCCCAATATCAAAATAAAACAATTTTACGTGCATGCCGACGATCAACGTACACAATCGTAATATTCAAGTTAAATGTTATTGTCCGAAAGTAATTTATTTGTAATGTGAGAATTGACGTTTTTAATTGTTATGTGCCGTATAATGCGATGGCATATTAAACGTTTTGACAAACCAAATGTAAATGTCATCGGACCATTAAACAGAGATTTTTCGATTTATATTATGGCGGTAGTCCTCAATAAACGATTTCCGATGATATTATATGTTTTTTATATACATAAACTTGAACTTTGAAGAAGTAAACATGTACTTAAAAGTAATTAAAGGGCAGTTTTCTTAAAATGCAATTTTTGACATACCCATCTTAAAATTTTGACAAGATTTATTTCTACTTAAACAGCACTATTATGTATAAAGAGACCATTTACCTTGAAGGGCTATTTTTTATAATAGTTTACAGTGTTTTAATATTCTGAAGGTTGAGACTGAAACTATTGCATCTGATAAAGAAATAATAAGCAGACACAAACAGTTTCTTGTTCAATATCCGATTTTTATAAACGAGCCTCGCTCTGTGAAATGGGGATTTAATGAATTTGCGTTAAGTATCGTCCCAGATTAGCATGTGCAGTCCGCACAGGCTAATCAGGGACGACACTTTCCGCTTGTATAGCATTTTTCGTTTAAAGGAAGACTCTTCTTTACGAAAATCCGGTTTAGGTGGAAAGTTTCGTCCATGATTAGCCTGTGCGGGCTGCACATGCTTATCTGGGACGACACTTTACGCACATGTATTTAATCCCGTTTTCTCAGAGCAATACTCACATGTAATGTCTTTCTCACTTTCCAACAGAAATACAACTACTCCAATGAGCTGCCAAAAGTAAATAACGACGCAATAGTACGGAAGCCGTACGTCGAATACAAATTGCCGGACATAGACCCAGTTACTGGACGGCCCCGGAGAAAATATATAAGAAAACCTCCGCCGGAAAATAAACCGAAACCTCCTCCCCCGCCTAAACCAGCTAAGGAAGTCAAAGAAATTGTAATTGACGACTTGTTTTTCCTTCGATTTGTATGGTAATTACGTATTTTGTGATTATGTTTTAATGTTTTTAATAATAATAACCGGAATTTCAAATGTTAATAAAATAATATTTCCATATTAAATTGCAATACCAAATGATATAAGAACTAATTTCCGAATGAAAAGAAAATGTATTTATAATTTTAACATATAACGAAAAATACGCGTATGCGACCATTTTTAAACCAAAATGAGAAATCGTGAAATATCCATCGCAGTAAAATGAGGAAATATAGATGTTCCTGAAACACGACTTTAGTTTCAGGTTAAAGGGACTTGTTAACAGATTATCGAAATGACAATTTTCCAACTGTGTGCCACATATTCAAAACATTAAAGAACATCAGGAAGTACATTTTACCACTAATGTCGTTAACCCATGCTGAAAATACAGCTTCGTTTATGAATAATCATAGTTTGAAATGGAGTTAATCATGAAGCGCTAAAATATAAAACGAGCGAATATTTCGGAATGATTCTGTTGTTTCCGTTGAATTTGTCACAACACGTGGATCGCTTATGTTAAGTATAAAATGCGCATACGGAAGTTGCAGTCCGATTTGCCGAGTGGTTAGCCCCGCTGGGGCATTTTTTTTCTTCTTTTTCTTTTTTATAATTCTACTTGTGTTTGTTATAGAAGAGCAAGTCGATTCCGTGGTTAAAATCTAGTAATTTTGGGCATTAACTGACAGAGTTCTAAAATTCTCTATTCTGTGATTAAGTCCCTCTAATATGTTTATTCACAGACAGCCGCAAAGCTGTATTTAAATTGTATATACAAAAAACAGCGTGCTGTTCATAGAGTTGCAGAATAGTGAACACATCTTGCACACTAGCAAAGAAATATGCCTACAGTGCTTTCATGGATGTTTTTTTTTTCTTCAGAAAAAGCCGGCTGAAGTTCCTTTCGCTACTTTCGAAGGCTATTCGGCCACGGGAACTATAAAGCGTACATTATTGCTGCAATACAAGACATCTTACTGAGCTACACATATCGTTGTAACTACAAATGATGGAGCAGTTTAGTATCAAAGATGTGCTGGATCAACCTCCGAGAATATTCGACATCTCATGTCAACAATAACTTGCTCATTAACAATTGAAATATAATTAACCATTTATTTTATTTAGTGTTTACTGTTTCAATAAGTCATTTTCAATCCTCTTATTTACTGCAAATCCTTATGTAAAAAAAAAAAACGTCAGACACTTATTAAATGTCGGGAAGTAAGTGTCAAGCAGTATGTATCGATTTCAGTGGTTGACCCCTTGCATACTGCGCACTGCTTTATTCTTGCCTTGAGTACTGCCTTTTTTACAATGCGCACCTTTTAACAAAGATGTGGTTCTTTAAAAAAAACTGTAAACCGCAGCGTAAATTATCTTTTGTAGTTTGATTTTCTACAAGCGTAGAGTAAAAAACAATGAACGTAAGAACTCACAAATATTGTCACAATGACACAGCGGCCCTGTTAACAGGAATCTCAATAACAAATTAGGATAATACATGTACATACAACACGTGACCTTCTACATTAATATAACGACATGCAGAGAGCACTGATATTAAACGTTTACATTTCATTCTCTTACCTTATTGCATTCCGTACCCCTCGCAGATTATCAATAATCGATCTTATCCGATGTTTGACGGAAAGGGCCGAGAATGTGCGATTGACCTTATTGAGCAGTCTACATGGAATGAGATTTTATTATGCCTCTAATAGGAATACATGTAGTTATTATTGTATAAATAGAGAATAAAAGGTAAGTGTTGATTATAGATCAGGTTTATCATGCGAGGCTTAGAAAACAATTTCGATTTCGTGTCGAGCATGATTAACCTGATCTATAATCAACACTAACCTATTATTCTATTTATCCCACTTTTTATTCAGTAAGCAATTTTATTATATGCTTTCCGGTGATTTATAGAGAAATATCAGTGAAATAAAACTGATATTTCACTGTTTCAAACAGTGAAAAATAACAGTCGAAATGATTTTTTTCGTTAACTACCAAAACTCTTCAGCCCCGTAAAGTGGTTTCAAATTAACCCGCGTATATTTTCAATGTCTACCGCTTATTTAAATAAGAGCAGAAGTTGCCATGATGGTGAATGCATAAAATTGAGTTTTGCTGTCTCCCCCCCCCCCCTTCGCGACCACAATACCTCCTTAAAAAAATGAAACTATTGCATGTTAACAATATACCCTCAATGACGAAATACCAACAACCATGAAGTGTTGCATATAACTACATGTAGTTATGATTCCTTTATAAAACAGGCTTTATCTGCACTAAAACAGTTGATTAGGGAAAACTGCCTTCATTACAATTGTTTTTCTTTCAGCATGTTACAAATTCCATTATATTGTATTTACACTTGTAAAATGAGTATCGCAAATCGTGCAATCTCGAGAGGCAATGGTCACGCCTTATATTTTTCTATTTGTGCCGCAATATAATGTGCGAATGGCGCCCCTTTGACGTTTCGCATCAATGGCTTTCATGCTGACCTCTGGTACACTGTACAGAAAGCAGAACAACGATAATACGCCTAGGCTACGAAGTCTTTTTTAACCCATTTATTCCTAGCGTCTAGAAAAAAGGCTTTGGCAAACAGCGTAGACCCAGATGAGACGCCGCATGATGCGGCGTCTCATCAGGGTCTGCGCTGTTTGCTTAAAGGAATTTCTGTAAGAAATATTCTAAATATAGACATAAATATACTAGACATCCCTAATTTTGGAAATAAATTGATCCAAGTTAGAAGGATGGGAGAGTCCACTAGGCATAAATGGGTTAATGAGGCATGACACAAATACCGTTTAGCAATCGATTGGTACCATGAGCCTGTAAGGTATACGTAATATTCGATAAGTGGTGTTTGTTAATGTCTAAATGAAATAATTTCAATAAAATTCAAAATCCAAATGATTATTTAAAGCTTTGCGAACGAAATAATGTATGTTTGAGTACCTTTGTGTCCTGCGTACGGCCTTTAACCCCACCGAATACTGTGTACAAATGAGAATGGGGTGTGCACCCTTTTTTTAAGGGATAACTGTTCAACCATGAACATGAAGTGGCGTCAGAAATAAAATGTGCATTATGTATTTATGTTAAGAAACGGTTCAGTCATTTAAAGACGTCCAGTGAAGGGTCAATAATTTATAAAGAGTGTGTCATTAAGCACAGGTCGAGATGTGTGTGCACTGTTTATCCTCATATTTATGTGAGATAACAAAATAACAAAAATGTGTCTCTGTAAAATTCTTTAGAATTTTGGGTGACTTGCTAAAGACTAACAAGCCTAGAATCATGTACATATTGGATAAAAAAAATGTTGAATGTGTATCTTTATTGATTTTTTTCTTTAAATTATTGAGCAACAATTTTGCCGACATGACAGACTTTGAATGCATCATGTCTTGTTGTGAGCCGGAATTGAATCATTTCCTAAACCTAATTGATCCACAGTCGCCAATTTGTATTCTATGTTTAATTGGATTGAGTTGTTCAAGCTTTGAAAAAGCTAGTTGCCCTGCTTTTTAGTCCAACTGTAACCAACTTCTGAAATAAAATTTCTTGGGCTTAAATCTACTGATTACTTGATGTTAGATCTGACAGTGTATTGAACTCAATGTGCACGTCTGAAGACATTAAAGGGACCTTTTCACGTTTTGGTAAATTGACAAAATTAAACGATTTAATAATTTGGAAAGTTCTGTTGTTGTCGTTATTTTTTTTCATACTACGAGGATTGCTTATATAAAGTAGAAAATACATCTCTCATTGTATGAGCACGGATGGCCGAGTGGTCTAAACGATATACTTCTTATTCCAGGGGTCAGTGGTTCGAGCCCAGTTGAGTGTAACTTTTTTGGTTTCTTTAATTCTATTCTTTTTGTTTAATGGAGCTTTTAAGATACAATGTTTACATTTATCAATATTAAACATTAAATGACAAACTGTGAAAAGGTCCCTTTTAGATGTTTACTAAAAAATGCCACAAGGTAAACATTTGGAACTCATTGGTTGCTTATTTGATTTAAAAGTGATTTTGTTTATTTGCCTTGTCAGCGAGGTTACTTTGAAGTTAAAATCACTTTTATCTGTTGTTTTTTTTCCAAATCATTAATAGAAAAGATAATTTACGCTTCATTTTGGGAAAACATGGCTTAATGCTTATGCATTAATTGTCATCCCAGGACCAGAGACTCTCTTTAAACGAAAAACACCATAAAATCAGAAAGTTTCGTCCTTGATTAGCCTGTGCGCATTGCACAGGCTAATCAGTGTGCACAGGCTTATCTGGGACACCACTTATTTGACATGCATCAAGCCCCGTTTTCCCCGAAAGCAGCCAATATGTACATATTTCAATGACAAACTGGCCATTGTCGCCGCACAAGCTGTTAAACACTATTGATTACATACACACACTCACTGTCGGCAGTGTACTGTAGCAGGAATGACTATTTTACATTACGAAGTCTATTTTTGCAATTAAGTCTCCAATCTAATTTAACATATTCTTTTGTAATGTCATCTTGTAACCAGTCTTTGCTAGTCTACTTAATTTCGTGACCATTTAATTCTCATGGATTTCATGGTGTTTTTAGTTATATAAATGGGAGGCCCATACATATACTATTGTTTATGTTTAATCTAGTGTGTAAAACAATTATTTATTGTAACTTTATGTGTCAAGTTGAGANTATATATATATATATATATAATTCGGTTATCTTTAAAAAAAACTTAAGTAGAGGCCTCTTGGGGACTTGTGGCAGACTTAATTAACTAAATATTGCCGCCCTTATATACACCAGCAACTGCAGCCGCAACTGAAAATGATTGGTTTCAGTCCGAGTTTTGCCTTTATCGATCTATCCAGTTGAGCCAATTTCTCGCTGTAAAGTATTCATTCTTTGCCACCTTATATATCATGCATATTTATTATTTTCAGGTTCATACCTAGATGAGCTCTTGCACAAATATACCTGTCGACATGTTACCTTACAAACATGAAACGTTATTCATAAGAGGTGACGACAATCATACGTCGCATCGCATTGGATGTAATTTTGGAGCTCTAACCAATTACGTATTATCTACATTTAAACACGCCTTTATGACATTTACCGTTCGATTACATTCTACAGATCTGAGATAACATGAGCATTGTCATAGACAAATCAAAGCGCTGAAGGCACTGAAGTTGTTCGCTATTGCATAAATTAAGACGCAACTCATTTTTCAAAATTAATCGCAAGTTTGAAGTCAACACAAGCCATTCACATTTATAAAGAGTGTGTCTTAACGCACGGGTCGAGATGTGTGTGCACTTTTTATCATCCTATTTATTTTATAGAGATAACTTAGACAAAATAACAACAACATGGCCCTTTTTTGACGTTCAGAAAGCATAGTAAGTATGATGAAAAAGGCAATGAAAACTGAATATAAAGACAATTTGCAATCTCCATCATATTAAATGAATATTGTTGGAATATCAAATACCTATCTTACTAAGAATATAATTTCATAATGGAAATTCCCTGTACAAAACTTCTGAATTTTTTGGCACCATATACAAATTCAAACTATACAATAAGATAATTGATGAAAATAAATAAAAAATAAATCTGCGAGCAATACTTTTTACTCACTAATTAGGTAGTAATAAAGACAGCCCTGTTGACCCGTACTTTATTGTTTATGTATTACTTGTTACCCTAGCAGTTCACACGGTGTCAACAACTCTGACCTAAACATGGGTATAGAGCACTAATGCGCTTTTTCAGCGTAGCTGTTTTACCCAGCGTTTCACCTTAAATGACTTTAACATAACGCCAGCAGACAGGCACGAATATATTCGAATATTTCATACGCTGATTCGAGATAAGACCTCTGAACTTTGGCTACATCACTGTGTCTGTGCTCAGCGCAAAGGATGTATCACTTTTCACAGTATTCAGTGTAAGGAATTCCGGACTACTCTCTGTATGTTCAAATGACACAAATTGTGACCCAGTTACGCTGAATGGGTCAAGTTTCCTACGGGTACTACTTCCCCTTTCCCCGGGTACTTTGAAGTATACTTCACCGTACACCGATTTTCAAATGATACTTTTGGGTACCCCGGTATACTTACAGGTACCCAATTTTTCCTAATGGTAAATGACATTACAACAGTCATAAATACCAACAACCTAAGCATGTAATAGCTTAAGAAACACTTGTTTACCTATTTAATTCACACAAAAACTATATTGTTTATGTACATCTTCCAAAACAAACACGATATGAGATCTACCTTTATTTCGTTTACACGTTTTAACCATACTCCTTATATATCTTATTTTAATAAGGAAGTTAATTGTTTAATATAACTATGATTGAATGAATCAAAACTAATGGAACACTCAAGATGTAATATAAATGAACCTCGCCCTGTGAAAATGGGGTTTAATACATGTGCGTAAATTGTCGTCCCAGCTTAGCCTGTTCAGTCCGCACAGGCTAATCGGAGACGACACTTTCCACCGAAACTGGATTTTCGTCAAGAAGAGTCTTCCTTTAAACAAACAATACAATAAAAGCGAAAAATATCGTCCCTGATAAGCCTGTGTGGACTACACAGGCTAATCTGGGACGACACATTACGCACGTGCATAAAACCCCCTTTTAAAAGAGCGTAGGCTCATATAAAGACTTCTATAGTCCGAGAAATATCGTATTGAGCCTTAAAGAGCAGTGTTTGTTTTAAGTGTCTAAGCAATTTTCCGACGCCATCAGTCATCCGTTACTGAGGCTCGATTGGTCATTGTCGGCTCGGGTACTACTTAAAAGTACCCAGGTGACTCTTAAGCCTACTACAATGTACACCGGGAAGGAAAAATATACTAAAACGTACCCCGTCAATAATAGACCGTACCCGAGTTGTATTCCCGCCCAATATCCGATATCGTAAAACGCGGTATCGACATTACGAAACACAATTCTCTTTGAACAAAACCTGCCTCAACATGCTTTTTTAAGTATGAGTTCTATAATATAAAGGTCATTTTACATAATATTTACATACGTATGAACACAATTTATTTGAACAAATATGAGCCGACAACGACGAATTTGTCATTAGTATTCTCGGGTACGTTTTACTTTATGTTCCGTACCCGGGATACATTGAAGTATACTTAAGAGTACCCGGGGTACTTTTAAGTAGTACCCGAGTCGTTAATGTAAGAGATATCATTGCTCAATAATCAATATCAAAAGATATTAAGAGACACGTATGGCATACCGTACCTTTAAAGCCAGTAAACAATGCTTATAATGCACGAAGAAGATAGATGACGTGATACCAATTATTGATGAATAAAACAATTAACAAAGATTTATCAATATTTAACAATTGATTCAATACCGCTTTGCCGATTCCTAACTTGAAAGACAGAACATTGTCGCGTACAAATTACAAATAAGAATCGTCACTAAATATGTTTGTTGGACAATTCGTTCTGGGTTTTTTATATAAGGAAATACGTTTGTATTAACGTAAGTGATTGCATAGTTTATTCCAGGCGTTAAAAATGGCAAATACTTAGTTGTAAACATGTAAATATTTAATTTATTAGACTTAATTAAGAGTGCGTATTGGACATTTAAGTTGTTAACCACTTAAATAAAATTTATATTTCTTATTAGCAATGTATACACATAACGCAGTTTCTATTAGAAATATTTTTCAAGTGCTATTAACATCTAATGACGTTTAATACTACTAAATTGACCGGTTTCCTTGTTTGTTTGATGATGAAAATGATGATGATGGTGATAATTATGATGATAAATGATAATAATGACGATAATGATGATAATGGTGATAATGATGATAATAATGATGATGATGATGATGATAACGAGGAGCAGAATGTTGGTTTTGGTGGTGGAGTTGATAGAGTTGATGATGTTGATGATAATTATGGCGTTGATGCCGATGAAAACTAGTATTATGATGCAGATATTTATGCTGAAGATCCTTGACATGTCTTCAAATAATAATCATATTCATTAATACGAAGAACCACAGTGCGAATTCGGCGTCATACATGATATTTTTCATCAATACTCCAATCAGGAAGCATGCCGGACCTTTTCGATACAGCACGAAAGAAGGTGGAAAATGTTCGAAACTTCGTGAATACGAACGACTTCTCTGATAAAACTGACAAGAAAGCGAGTCTATTCGACACCGTAAAAGCAAAGGGCAATAACTTCTCCGAGACGGTTGGTATCTTGAACAAGCGTTGTTTTTATTTGAAGGACTATACACATGATACAATGTAATACAAATTATACACAACAGCGTGTTAAATATATATAAATACATTAATCATGATCAGCGTATAAAGTATGCCCCATATTTTGCCGTGTTTTCAAATGGTGCGTTAAGCCCCTGCCTATTATAATTGCGTTATGCACCGGTCTATGTCGAGAACAGGGGTATGCTGCACAGAATAGTTTTTGGATTAAAGATACAATTCATTATAGTGATAACATATTATAAGTAATATAAGTACGCAGGTACGTAAGGGGTTACTACCTACATTGTATATCGAAATGAAACGGTATCTTGTACAGAAATGTGTTGTTTTTTAATTCATATTTTTTAATTCTTAATGTTGACTATATTATTATGATTTCATATTATTACCGCAGGTGCGTAAAGATCTTCGACCTTTGAGCAAGAACAGATGTATCAAGGTCGCGCCCGTGAAAGACCCCTTTACGAAGCGGCGCTACCCCAACTGGGCCATTCGTAGCCAGCCCCACAACGAGGATTCTGATGTACGTAAAGTGAACTGAGTGTTCATGGTTGGAAGATAATGAGTGTAGTCTGATTTTGTTTTAGGGGATGTATTTGTTTGTGATTCATACTAAACGTTGATCTTAAATGGGTTTGCATGAGAGTCAACGGTAAAATATTATTTGATTGCATTTTCAATAACTGGACGCGATCACAAAAATCCACTGAAAATATGAAGAATAATTTTGGATTTTCAAACAAGATTAAGATTAGCAATGCAATCGCGATTGTCAAAGTGAAAAGTGAGCTTCTCTTTACCTAGTTGTGAAATATGTGGTCTTAAAAAAATGCTGTCGCATCACATGACCGCGATATCCGCTGTTTGCTATGTTCGACTAATTTGCAGCATAGCAGGGTAGACCACTGTTTTGAGAAAACTCACAAAAATGAGTAGGCTCCCTTAGTTTTTGTAAACCTGCCGTTTAGGAGTCTGTTGGCCAAATTCAAGTCAGTGAGTTTTCCTACCGATGTATTGATTTATCATCAATAAAATGCCTGACAACGATTATAACATTTATATCGTACTCAACATGATTCTTACCGAATTTGTATCAGCTTGTTGGTTATGTGTGTTGTGCTGGCTCTGATTAGTGGGCAATTGTCCCTTGTCAAAAATAAAGAATCTTGCAGTGAAGATCAGATTTCTCTCTGACCGAAGCAACTGGTGCTTCATTAATTGTATAATTTAAGTCGATTCGAAATGGTTTACTGGAGGACAATGATCTTGAAACGACCTTACAGTTGCTATAAAACATTCATTATGCCGAGTTCCTCAATGCCAAGATAAGCTAACGGCCGTTTGATTATTTGAGTAAATTCATTGTCAACACGTAAACATTCTCTGTTAATTGTAAACAAATGTGTATGCTTAAATTATTATAATCGAATAATAAACATGCCGTAACAGTTTGTTAGCTGAGGTCCGCGTTAAAGTTGTGTGTTGAACAACGGGATCCATGTACTAAAATGTAAACAATAATTGGTTTTCAGCTGTCGAAATTCGGATCGGCCTTGACAAGTATGAGGAGGTCTTTACAAATCATTGACGATTTGGAAAACAAGGCAACTAGGCGCTGAGTGTATACCCCGCCTTCATTTACGACAATTGCACGAATCATTCTGAAGTATCTAAATAGCATGTGACAATGTCACAGAAGCTGCGAAACCTGGCATCGATATCTTTTATAAGTCATCATGTATAAAGATACCCAAATTTCGAACATTTTAGAAGTTTAGAACATGTGTGTCGTGTTCGGAGAAAACTGAGCATAATGCTTTTGCGTAAATTGTCATCCCATATTAGCCTGTGCAGTCCGCACAGGCTAATCAGGGACGAAAATTTCCGCCTTAACTGGATTTTCGCTAAGAAGAGACGTCATTTAAACGAAAAATTCCATAAAAGCGGAAATTGTCGTCCCTGATAAGCCAGTGCGAACTGCACAGGCTAATATGGGATGACAATTAACGCACATGCATTTTGCCCAGTTTTCTCAGAACACGACACATATTCGCATTCACAACACATCATGTTTCATTTACGTTTATGCATTTTTATGTTGCGTAAGATTAAATAATAGTTAATATACTCTCACCTTAATAGTTGTGGTTTTGTCTGTTGATATTGTCTCTCAGTCCGCATTATTTTGCGACAAAAGAAACTTCCATTCAAAAACATAAATATTATATAATATATGATTTATTATGTATTTACAGTTTATTTTATTTACAAAAAGTAACACATATAACAATCATTATATTATGAATATTTTCACAATGACAGTATTCGTATTCATATAAAGCACTGTTTGTACACGTTTATGCAAACACATGGACGCACGCTTCATAGTCATGTCATTCAACTTTTGTCGCTTCGATGGACGTTTTCGTCGCCGTCACTTTTCTGCGTCGTCAATGACGTTCGCGGCTGAGGTATCGGCGGCTTTATCGACAACTTCCGGTCAACGTCGTCGTCGGCGTCGTCGTCCTTCAACCGGAGCGCGAAGAGAACGGAAACGCCGACGAGCAGAACGCCCATGAACGCCAAGCCGACGTTTATGCCAACTAAATGGAGCCTGAGATCTGAAATACGGATGTTTGATGTGCAAGCTGTTAAAACTCTCAGTGCAAGCATTAAATTGTACATTTAAATATTACAAGAGACCCGGACGTTCTTAGTTATGCTAATACAATTTTACGTTTCAAAAATGTATGTATGCATTATATTTGTCTTTAAACGAGTTTTTGTTCACATTTATGGCTTGTCTTTGTAAAATAAACACCCGTTAAAGCAATTAATATTATTTATTTGTCTTATGAGAACAATCTGTGTTCACTGTAGCAATCTGTACCTCAACCTCAGCAGTCAATATTTGTGTTACTCATGCCATTAGACCAATATTGTCTGACTTGCTGTAAAAATAGTTCATCCTAACCCTCGAAATAACATTCACAACACCATTACCGATATGCTAATAACCTCGAAATGTGCCTAAATACGCTTGTCCATAACTTTTTAAAGAACACTCAGAAAAAAAGCGCGATCACATACCTATGACGTCATATAATAAGCATGACCCACGACCCGAGCACTTGTTCTTCCAAACTAAGCAAAACGCGTCAAATACTTTCCCGAACACAATTGGCGCAGGCATGAACACTGAAATGAAATAGCGACAAACGTTGTGGAATTTGTTCATACATGATCAAGAATGCTGCCTGATGTCAAAACAAAATCGGACAATAACATATGTGACATAATAGAATCCTAAATTTATTACGAATATCAACAGCTATGCCTCAATGCTAATGCTAACACAATTTTGCTCAATTAAGTACGCAACAAAATCATAGTACATTTAAAAAAATGACTACCCTATGAGACTTCTGCAGTTAATAACTTGAATATCAGTTAATACGTACGTGAAACAAGTTCAAAACACTGCAATACGAACATGACAGCATATGTATGTAAAATATAATACATTGTAAAGACTTTACAATATACTTTTGCAAAAGATGATACACCTATCACTTATCAAATGACTAAAAAGACCTGTACCTAAAAGCGCCATCAGGAAAGACATCAGTGCAACCCCCATTGACCTGTCATTGACGTCAACCGACCTATAAAAAGGATACACAACTAGACATATTATGATTACAATATTTGTGGCAGCATGCAGATAAGAAAAATACTTTAGTAGCAACATACAGTTAAGAGAAGAATGTAAGTGGCACGACAAAGTTAAGGGACCATACCTTAGTAGCACGATGTAGCTAGGCGCAAATACCTTAGTAGCACGATATAGTAAGTGGGTCCATAACTTAGTTGCGCGATGTAGTTATGCGATTATACCTTACTATCACAATAAAGTTAGGCGACCATACCTAAGTGACACGATGTAGTTCAGCGACCATACCTTAGTAGCACAATGAAGTTAGGTGACCATACCTTAGTAGCATGATGTAGTTAGGCGACAATACCTTACTAGCAAGATGTAGTTAGGCGACAATACCTTAGTAGCACGATGTAGTTAGGCGACCATACCTTAGTAGCACGATGTAGTTAGGCGACCATACCTTAGTAGCAAGATGTAGTTAGGCGACCATACCTTAGTAGCATGATGTAGTTAGGCGACCATACCTTAGTAGCACGATGTAGTTAGGCGACCATACCTTAGTAGCAAGATGTAGTTAGGCGACCATACCTTAGTAGCA
>VMBQ01002860.1:2540-14878 GCA_007657795.1 Dreissena rostriformis | reverse complement strand
ATATGTGGCGTGTTCTGAGAAATCTGGTCAAAATGCTTGTGCGTAAATTGTCATCCCAGATTAGCCTGTGCAGTCCGCACAGGCTAATCAGGGACGACAATTTCCGCTTTTATGGAATTTTTCGTTTAAATGATGTCTCTTCTTAGCGAAAATCCAGTTTAGGCAGAAAGTGTCGTCCCGGATTAGCTTGTGCGTACTGCACAGGCTAATCTGGGATGACACTTTACGCACAAGCATTTTGCCCAGTTTTCTCAGAACACGCCAGAATTGATCAGTGATACACGTGTTATACCTTATTATACCTCGAGCCTCGTACTGAGAAAACTGGGCTTAATACATGTGCGTAACATGTCGTCTCACATTATACTGTGCAGTCCGCACAGGCTAATCAGGACGATACTTTCCACCTAAAAGGGATTTTCGCCAAGAAGAGCCTTCCTTTAAACGAAAAATACCATACAAGCGGAAAGTGTCATCCCTGATAAACCTGTGCGGACTGTACAGGCTAATCGGGGACGACATTTTAAACACAAGCATAACGCCCCTTTTTATCAGAGCCACGCTGATTTGTTATATCTTATTATACCTCTATTAACACTTGTAGTGCACCTGAAAGAGTTGAGTGAGAAAGGTGTAATAGCAAGCAATGCCTATTAAACAGATTAAGTGCATTTATAATAGACGAATATAAGTTTTAATAGCTTTAATAACTATATATATATATATATATATATATAAACAGTTGAAGTTCATCTAGAACAGAGGAGTGACTTAGTTTTAATAGTGTATACTTCATAAATATAGAGTTGTAATGCATCTGTAAGGGGTGAGGGTGAACTTTTTAATTGTGTATAATGCGTATCTTAACAGTTGTCGTGCATATGTAACGGGAAAGTGATAAAGATGTAACGGATTATTATTCGAATATGAAAAGTTTCAATATACTTAAGTACCTGGAACGGCTGAATGAGAAAGTTGTGCTAGCCTATTGCTCCTTTAAAAACAGTTGTTGTATAATCTGCCATATGCCACTGGAAAAGTTTGACAGGCTTTATCATTCCAGCAATGGCAATTTATGTCGTGTTCTGAGAAAACTGGACAAAATGCATGTGCGTAAAGGGTCATCCAAGATTAGCCTGTGCAGCCCACACAGGCTAATCCGGGACGACACTTTCCGCCCAAACTGGATTTTCGCTAAGAAGAGACAACATTTAAACGAAAAATTCCATAAAAGCGGAAATTGTCGTCCCTGATTAGCCTGTGTGGACTGCACAGGCTCATCTGGGATGACAGTTTACGCACAAGGATTGTGCCCAGTTTTCTCAGAACGCGACTCAATTTATGTGTCACGATGTGTCGAACGCAAAAATACTCCTAGTCGTTTATGAGTAGTGAGTGCGATTTCTCTGGTTGTATTTCTTTCCATATGCGTATAACCCAATTTAATGTCCGATAGTAGTATTTGTTGGCAGTAGCAAAATAACGTTAATAACGAATTTGGGTTGAAATAAATGCCCATTCTTTTTATTTACTATATTGGTATTATTATGTATGTATATTAGCAACACAATATTAAGCTCTTGTTTACCCTGTGTTTTTCCGTCTGACATCCCGCGTGGCACGGCGAGAACCACGTCTGGTCGTCTGCGCACACCGGAAGATAAGTGACGTCACTGCATGCGCACGTGGCACTCGCTACCAGGGACCTATGGAGAGAAAGTTCAGTCCGTGTACGAGACATTCAGGCTTAAGTAAAAGTACAGTTAAAATTTATGCACATGTCCATATTTTTCCACGAATGGTGTAGGGAGTTAGGATTGTCATTTAATTATCAATGTTCTAACATCGGTGAAGGGGCGGGCATATACGGGACTAAGATTGGAAGCGATTCAAGAAACTCGGGAAAACTACCAACCCGAGGAATTCCGTGTCTCGCGAGCAAATGTTTGGTAACATCCTTTGGAATGAAGACCCCAACACACCACTCGCTACATGTAATTTGATAGGCGTATATTATATATTGCCTATATATTATATTTATATAGTGAATTAAGACAAATATGCTTGACTTTAGGGCGGTGAATTAGATTAGTGGGTATGCGTGTGTAATTTGAAGTTTATGGGGTCCTTCCGAGCCTCAATTACGTGAGGACGCGGAGAGTTTTGTAGTCCTTCCTATTTAACTTACTAGACTAGTGAACTTTTGACGATTTTTGAATGGTAGCTGCAATTTACACAATTTCCAGCCATTAATTTTTTCCTGAAATATATTCAACTTTTGTGTAGTATTGTCGTTTGTAGTAAGCAATAATATCCCATCTCGTTTTGTCCGGTACGACCCATTAACTTAAAAAAGTCCAATTCAAAGATTTATCGTCAAATTCCGATTGTTCAGTTCGTCGCCCCCCATCCCCTAGAAAATACCTTCAATAATGAACTTTAGGGGTTTAAACCAAAAGCCGTACATGTTAGTGCCGCTTTGCAATGTATTCGCAATCGATGACACTTCCGGTGGCATGCCTATGATAACGTCAGGATTCGGGCAGCCGAACATGAAGTTGAAGCACGATAACGCGAACACAACGGTTCGGCAGATGAACACCATTTTGACACTTCCGGTCAGCCCGAGACGGAGACGGCGGGTGATGACGCCGCCGACAAAAGTGCCGATGACTGTCGGTGCTAGCTTCTCGATACCTGACAGGAAAGAATCGCCGGAAATATGAGCCTCATTCTGGTAAAACTGGCTTAACGCATGTGCGTAAAGCGTCGGACCACACAGGCTAATCTGGGACAACACTTTACCAACGTGTATTAAGCCCAGTTTTCCCAGAATAAGCCTCATATGGTGGAAATAATCCACATATGAAGGAAAAATGTTCAATCAGCAATATGAAGGAACGGAGTTATAAGAGAACTTAGTAAGACATAAGAGAAATTCGAAATAAATAAGTAACAAACAAGAAGAAAATAAGAACATAAAACAAACATATGGAAATAAGTGAAATATGATGGAGATTTCATATTGAATGTTTAAGAAAAAAATGCCAACTGCCGAAGACTTTGTTTTTTTTTCAAAGCAGGATTAAAAGTATGGGATATGTACATGTATCTCTTCGATAATAAAAAAGCCGATTTCATAAACGAAGTAGAGAATGCATTTGAAACGATTTATAAATCCATCAACAATGATCACAATGCGTGTAAACTCTACCGATCTTGCAATAATCATTAAGCTCATACAGATTATTAGAATAAGAAGGAGGAGGAATTATTTAAGTGAATAACTTAGCAATACAACAAAGTAAAATAAACTCGTACCCATCACCCAGTTGGCTTTAAACGTAGGTATTTGGAACTGGTTCTCAATGTACTTCGGTCCGAACGAGCTTAACGCCAGGAAGCCGAACAGATATGTGAGCACGCCCAGCATCGTGCATGTGTACACTGGACGCTTGAGCACTCGCCCCAACGAGCGCGGTAAGTCTAGAAGGCATCCAAAATTATGATAATAATCAAACTGTTTTTACATTTACTATATTCAGGTACAATTGAAATTGAAAAACACCGATATGTTTATAAAAAAAAATATATATATTGTTCATTTAAGAAATAATTTTCGATGTATCGTTGTATATGGACCAATAAACAACATTAATAAGTTCCGATGCGTAAGAGGTTAATCACTCATCTAAATGTCAAAGTGATGTTTATTGAACAATAATTAACCAAATGCCGTTATTGCGAAACTTTTCTTAATCCTAAAAGGTATTTTTGCAATTGAAATGTCAACTACATTTTAATATTCTTTGGGGACTCTTATTTGCCTTGTTAATGAGCCGTATTGCAAAAAAAAATAGTTTCGCTTGCCAAAAGTATTAACAAACAATGTGTACGTCCCCTGTTACCTTTTATTGGTTGCACCAAAGACTTCTGTTGAACCATTTCGCTATTGGCGTATACGTTGGATGCCTGGTTCCCGTTTTTACGCAGTGAAGCCGGGAAGAAGAATATTGGGATGGATATAAGGCAGGATAAGGCACCGAACAAGATGAAACCGAGCCACCAGGCACCGATCCATCGTGGGTCTGAGGGGCTCATTGAAGTGTCTGAAAAGAGGCGAGAAAAACGCATAGCATCAGTTTATTGTTTTAGGTGTGTAGTTGTATTTATCGCCTGACTATATATATTTGACTAATTTTATCAAATGCAGTATCAATTTTGACAAATTCCGTTTAAACATAACATTCTCCGAGTCTCACTGTTCGTACTAAAGCACATCGGACCAAACTGTATTAAATTAAGACCTGCTCCGAAGCCACATAAATGCATCGTTAAATACAAGCTTCACGTTTGCATTTTTAGTTGTTCGCGCTAGCGGACAACTAAAGTAGAGGGAGTTTTCCAATTCAGTATGCTGCTTAACTACGCCAGTAACGATGACCACCTCATCTGCCTGTTTATACAGTTACACTGCAGACAGATCTTGCGGATTGTCTTCTCTTTAAACACGCTGTTTACATTTAAATCACTCAGCGGTTTATCGAGTGTGTATGTAATAAATAGTATTTAACAGCTTGCGCGACGACATTGGAGAGTATATCATTGAAATCTGTATATATTGGCTGCTTTCAGGGAAAACAGGGCTTTATGCATGTCAAATAAGATTAGCCTGTGCACACTGATAAGCCTGTGCAATGCGCACATTTTGTCTAAGTTATCTCTATAACACAAATATGAGGATAAACAGTGCACACACATCTTGACCTGTGCTTTAAGACACACTCTTTATAAATTTGAAAGGGTTGTATTCATTTCAAACTTGCAATATAAAAAGCTATAACATAATTTTGAAAACTGAGTTGCGTCTAAGATTATGCAATAGCGAACAACTTCAGTGCCTTCAGCGCTTTGATTTTATATAGCTAATCAAGATTATGCTATTGTTTGATTTGCTAAGTCACGATGTGTCGTGCCATGCCACGCGGGAAGCGACAAAACGCGCCACACAATGCCAGGCCAAGCCACGCCACGCTGTGCTTTGCTATATGAGTCGCGTTCTGAGAAAACTGGGCATATTGCTTGTGCGTAAATTGTCATCCAAGATTAGCCTGTGCAGTCCGCACAGGCTAATCAGGGACGACAATTTCCGCTTTTATGGAATTTTTCGTTCAAATGATGTCTCTTCTTAGCGAAAATCCAGTTTAGGCGGAAAGTGTCGTCCCGGATTAGCCTGTGTGGACTGCACAGGCTAATCTGGGATGACACTTTACGCACATGCATTGTGTCCAGTTTTCTCAGAACACGACACATATAGCATATCGCTGCCTGGTTTGTTATTATAAAGCTTAAGGGCCCTCAATTGGGTAAGCTGTGTCTTCAATAATAGTTCGTCCACTTAGCTTCTTACAAATACGTACACAATCGGTAAGTACCTTTCAAGTCCACTGGCATTTTGTTGAACACCCCACCCAGGACGACAGCTATGACCGGGCCGAATATGGAGAAGGACATGAGGATTCCTGATATAAACATGAATCATTTCACAACAGTTTCGATAACAATATCTGTATGGAAAGAAGAATTATAATTACTTGTAATCAATTTGGCGTCAGTATTCATGAAAGAAAATCGAACGTTTAGTTTAAACCTATTTATTTTAAGCTTGATTGCATCGAAAGCCAAAGGCTTATTTGAAAAGCTCTCGAGTCTGTTTCCTGGGCCTAGAACCAGTACTTGGTGTCTTTGGGAGAGACCTAAAGAACGCTCCCAAAGTGGGGATTGAACCCGTGACCTCACGATCGCAAGGCGGACACCATATCCATTACGCCACGACTTCCTAATTGAACGTTAAAAACAAATGTAATTATAAAGTGGCAACCATTGATACTACACGAGATTATTTTGTACATGCCTTGGATGAAAAAAAAGTTTACATCGGTTGAATTTTCAATTCAACTGAGCCGTGATAAAAATATTCATTACATAAAGATAATTTGTCATTGTTATCAGCACGAGTCTGTATGCGTGGGTGGTGGGTGGATGTAGTTATGAAGGTCATTTGGTGCCGTGTGTGCTGCTGTGGGTGGTGGGTGGATGTAGTTATGAAGGTCATTTTGTGCTGTGTGTCCTGCTGTGGGTGGATGTAGTTATGAAGGTCATTTGGTGGGTGGATGTAGGTATGAAGGTCATTTGGTGGGTGGATGTAGTTATGAAGGTCATTTGGTGGGTGGATGTAGGTATGAAGGTCATTTGGTGCCGTGTGTGCTGCTGTGTTACTTATGAATGCGATGTTCAGATGGTAACGGTGGTGGTCGTTTGTGTTAAAGGCAAAATCATTAACACTGAAGACTACCACGTTATTTCAAAGGACGACAACGTTAGAAAGACCGATCACATTTATGGTGGCAATTGTTTTAAATGTTGAGGATACAAAATAAGCACCTGTATACTATAAGGCGTAAAATGGTTGTTTGTTTCCACTGACCCGAATAACACTTTATTTTTCGTTGCGACCCTATGTTTCGTATTTTGAGTTGAGTTTTCTATCAAATTCGATCATATTCGTAAGTTTAACGTGTGCACACATATAAACAGAAAGATGTAAGTGGAAACAAACAACGTATTGTTGGCCTAAGGAAGCACATACCTATGTAGAACCCCAGTTTTGTCTTGGGTGAATTGTTGTCAAGGTAGAGACTGCTCAACGCGGACCGCGGGGCTTTGGCAACACCCTGAATGCGACAATCACACAATCACGGACTTAGTTACCACTTATGTTCAAGTCAAGCTACATCAATATTTTACGTAAATAAGCAAAGACCGCTGGTCCGAAATATATGAGCCTCGTTCTGAGAAAACCAGGTTTAATGCATGTGCGTAAAGTGTCATCTCAGATTATCATGTACAGTCCGACACTTTCCGCCTACACTGGATTTGCGTTAAAAAGAGACTCTTTTTAATAAAAAATCCATTAAAGCGGAAAGTGTCGTGCCTGATTAGCCTGTGCGGACTGCACATGCTAATCTGGGATGACACTTTACGCACATTCATTCAGGCCAGTTTTCTCAGAACAAGGCTCATAAAATACGCATTTAATTAGATTTAAAATATGCAAGAGTTATGCCGTTTAAACAATTTATGAAGAAAGTTGATCTAATTAATTTTTAATTGCTTGAAGTAAATCATAAACAAAAATCGATTTAGAATCATTTTTTGTTCCTATAATTTCATAAAATGCGTGTCTATATATAAATTCTCCAGCTGATGTACTGTTATACCACAACAACTATTACCCCGTCTACTTCTAGTTCTAGCACTGCACGTTTGCGACTCATACTTGGGCGCGAATGTAATATTTCGGGATAGGGAAATTCCAAATTACAACACACGCCACAAAACATGGAATAGCGTGTAACTGGCGAAGATTCACACACACACACACACGCACACACACACACGCACACACACACACGCACACGCACACACACACACGCAAGTACCACATACTCTATGATAAACCGTAACATTTCTTTTGCGTGAGTCACAAGACAATTTCTGACATCTGACATTTGCGTATAAGCAATTTTTGTACAGGCGACATTTTGCCGACATTTTTGATTACGTGTTTTTATACCGAAAGGTTGTTTCATCAACAAAACGGATAAATAAATAACAGCAGCGTTGACTTTGAAAAAAGTAAGCATGATTCAAATGTCTACTATTTATAGATTTTAGAAGGGTGTGTTTTACNCCCCCCCCCCCGCCCCCACCAACCCACCATCTCTAAACCGTTTATTCATTTCAAACCATGTTTCTGAACAAGGGCCCATACGTTTTGCTGGTAAGTAGTATCGTACCTGTATGAGCATCATGCACGAGATGAAGATCACCACCCATTGGCTGTCTCTATCACGTGACATCTCTTTGTCCGATTCCAGCGCACATTTCTGGGGAAGACACACAGAAAGTTTAGGGGACTTAAAATACTACTGAACACAAATACAATATGACTAACAATTAAGAGACGTTCGAAATTCCTAGGTAAGAAAAACTTTCTGCGGACATTATATTTTTCTAAATGATTTAATTTACCAAGTATGTAATAGTGAAATGTTCTAAATGTATACCGTAAAAATAGTATATAATTCAAGTCTTATATTTGCATGCTATAACAAGCGTTCGTATATCGTGGAAATAAACCACGTGCGGTCACTGTTTTTGTTTCATTGCGAATGCGTACTTAACAATGATATTATTCATATTTCTACAAAGTTTAAAATAGCCACACCTCTGTAAATGTCGTGTTGTCACGCCTGCCCGGAAGGCAGAGGCGATTCTGCGCATAAGCGACGCTGCCGTTTCTAGGTGACGCGACGTTGTCATTGGAAGTGAGGAAGTTTGGAAGAATGGTTAGCAACCCGGATATGCCGAACAGCAAAATGCACACAGAGAGGATTCTGGGAATATGGTGACTGAAAACAATCGTCGAGAAGAAAATGACATACGCCGTGATATATCACGATCAAAATACACGATACATTAATTATGGTGTTCTCATTCATTATCATTAACCTTACCGCATGTGTCACGTAGGTGTTTTCGTTTATGTTATTGCTGTTGTCATGAGTTTTTGTGTATTTGTTTTGTTTTTATTGCTGCATCGCTCATTAATTTATATATCAATTAATTCAATTAAGAAAATGCTACGTGTACACGGATTTTAATTGAAACCCGGTATTCTCGCGGGTCCGCTTTTCTCGCGGTATTTCATTAATGCCCCTTGTTTTTTGTTTACAAAACATCTGCGCAAACTACTTGTTAACTCTGCAAGAAAACATCTCGCGCTGCCAGTATCAATCGATTCCTGGTAATAAAATGTCTTATTTTTTTCATCATTTTTTATAATGTTTTGTTCTTCTGCTCCCGGGTTCTTGGGTCAGACATTATTAATATTGCCAAGTTCTTGGGGTTATATACCACCTATTTATTGTTAATATTTGTGCGATCAGACGCTTACAATATTTGAAGTTTAAGAGTTAAATTGATTTATTGAGGAAACAAAGTAGGACAGTTCATGAAATATAACTGTGATATTTTAATTTTATTTCTAAATGTCCATGTATTTGAACCGATATAAACCTAATTGATTGGTGCTCTTGATGGTTGGTCAGATCTTTTTTACTCATGTTTGATTTATTATTTCTTATCTTACCTATTTACCGCGGAAATGCCCGAAATGATAATTGATAAGAATGACGGCCAGTGGCGTTGTTGTTGAACTTTATGGTGTTTCGTTGTAAAAAAGAAATTCTGAAATGACCTAAAGCCAACTTTGACTGTCTGTTCAATCATGTTTCCGATATATAAACATTGAGACACGAATTATTATTCCTTGAGTACCGGGATATATCCGGATTTCAGGCAAGTTCTAAATTGCATTGCCATTTTTTGAAGAAAAAAAAACAGTCGTTAAATAAGTTACAATAATCACTTCTACTCACAATGAAATATAACAAATATACACGTATTTATCATTTATTTAATCAACTTTTAATATAAAAAAAAAAAAAAAAATTAATAGTGTAAATGAGGAAGTTTTTGGGTTAGGTCAACAAGTGGTTTCACTTCATGTAGCTCTGTATGTCTTGGTAAAATATTAAGGAAACTCTAATTCGTGTTGACCTGACATCATGCGTTATTTATAATTTGGAAGATAAAAAATGGGCTGCAACTTGTATTCTTTTCATTTAATATTTCCCTGTATACATGTATTGTACAAAAGATCGTGAGTTTTAGTTTTCAGCGTGATCTTGATGCAGTCGACTGATTTAGAATAGTAACCGATTTACGACATTATAACTCAATTCTTACTACAATATACTCTTTCTTTTTCTTTACATATTTCTTACCGCTGTTTTTGTATAAAAGTATGAAGAACTAGAAGGGTCTTGAACCTCTTACATAGCACCATGCTCATTGACACGAGCATAAAATTGAGCATAATGGTCAGTGACTGAAATGGTATACATTACAGGGACATGTTCACAGAATTTCGTATTTAAAAAAAAATATCATTAAATATGTTTACTAACCTTTTATAATGTTTTGAAAAGTAATTACTAATTAAAATAGCAAGAAAAAAAAGATATTTAATTATTGCCTTCCACGGGTTTCGTAGCCGGCACCTCTGGGAGCGATGGCTGATGCGCTTACACTACGCCACCTACGCTGTAAGCGTCGCGTTCTGAGAAAACTGGGCATAATGCTTGTGCGTAAATTGTCATCCCAGATCAGCCTGTGCAGTTCGCACAGGCTAATCAGGGACGACAATTTCCGCTTTTATGGAACTTTTCGTTTAAATAATGTCTCTTCTAAGCGAAAATCCAGTTTAGGCGGAAACTGTCGTCCCGGATTAGACTGTGCGGACTGCATAGGCTTATCTGGGACGACACTTTAAGCACATGCTTTATGCCCAGTTTTCTCAGAAAGCGAATCTTATATTTAAACGCGAAATATAAACGCCATATTAGTACTCACCGTTTTCCACCCAATACTAGTATCTAGGAAAGCGTTCAAACTCTGTATTATTTGACCTGTTTCGAAAGATGATCATCTATTAATGAACCAATATTCTTAACATTTTTTTAGTCAGGAGTGTTATTTTTGTTTGTTTAAACATAATGCATACATTCTTTTTCTAATCTATGAAAATTATTTTAAAAATCGTTATTTTAGCAAACGGTAAGCAAGTCCCTTTAAGAGTTACGGAGTACGTCGAGGTATGGATCGCCAAAACTGCCTTTTGTTGAAAGAGACTGATATGTTGGGTTAATTAGACATTATGTTGGGTTGAGTTGACATTATGTTGGGTTCATTTGACATTATGTTAGGTTAAAGCGACATTATGTTGGGTTAAGTTGACATTTTGTTGGGTTCTTTGACATTATGTTGAGTTAAAGCGACATTATGTTGGGTTAAGTTGACATTATGTTGGGTCCATTTGACATTATGTTGGGTTAAGGCGACATTATGTTGGGTTACGTTGACATTATGTTGGATTCATTTGAGATTATGTTAGGTTAAAGTTACATTATGTTCGGTTAATTTGACATTATGTTGGGTTAAGGTGGCATTATGTTGAGTTAAGTTGACATTATGCTGGGTTAAGTTCGCATAATGTTGGGTTAAGTTCGCATTATGTTGGGTTAAGTTGAACTTTATGCTGGGTTAAGTTCGCATTATGTTGGGTGAAGCTGACATTATGCTGGGCTAAATTCGCATTATGTTGGGTTAAGTTGACATTATGTTGAGTTAAGTTGACATAATGCTGGGTTAAGTTCGTATTATGTTTGGTTAAGGTGACATTATGTTGTCATTACGTTATGTTCGGTTCATTCAGATCTCCTCGGTACAGTAGTCTTAAAATGGCGGATCGACTCACACGTGCACTAATAGAGATAGGGCTTTCTGATCTAATTGCAAATTTTTGTTAAAAGTTACATGTTTTTAGTTCGAGTTATTTACTATGTTGAAATAAAGTTCTTAAATCATTATGTTTGTCTGTTGTTAATATGACCATGTTTACTTGCGTATTGATAACCCCTATGTATATTTTGGTAGATTAATATTATTACTTTGCCGCAGTCATTTTTTTTTCATTCATTGCATGTGTTAGCTCACCTGAGCACAAAGTGCTTATTGTGAGTGTTTTTTATAGTCCTGTCCGTTTCCCACTTTTTGCAATAATGACTAATGTTGTACTGTTTGACAGAATTTGATGAAACTTCTCAAGAAGATCATTGGGTTACCACCAAAATAGTTAAAATATTCCGCTCTGTCGGAATAAATAGGTCACAGGGTCCAATAATCAACTTTGAATATGCAAACTTTTAAAAATCGCTTAAACCACTACGTCTAGAGCTTTAATATTTGGTATGTTGCATCATGTAGAGGTCCTCTACAAAGTTTGCTAAAATCATGCCCCATGGTAAAAAAAGCCTCACCCCAGGGGTCAGACTTTTTTTATCTCATTATATAGGGAAACCTTAAAACGACTTCTTCTATATTGCTTTGACTAAGTTGATGAAAGTTCGATGCAAAACTGTTTTGGTGACCCTAAACCACAATGGCTAAAACCGTTCAGATTGACGGAAAGACTAGGCCGGAAGGTTTTATAAGTGGCTTTAAAAATGCAAAAAAAAAATCAAAAATCGCCCAAACTTATAGGGGTTGAAGTTTTTATATTTGTCATATTACATCATCTTAAAGTCCTCTACAAAGATTGGTAACACAATGTCCCTGTGGTAAGGATGCCCCCCCCCCCCCCCCCCCCCCCA
>VMBQ01002859.1:97330-116217 GCA_007657795.1 Dreissena rostriformis | reverse complement strand
CGACATGATTCAAAACATCTTCGCTACCTCCACTGGCACTGGTTACAAACACACGTTAACAGATGGCTTTCCTACCATGGATCAAATTCGTGGATAATGCTTTCGAAGCGGATGACAGCAAACAACCGGGCGCTGAAGCCAACCAGCCATGCAAGAGTCAGTGTTGCAAACGAGATGAGACTTTTCCAGCCTCCCGGATTGAACATTGTTGAAGCAACTTCTGTTTTCATACCGGTGTCGGCCATCTTTGCGACACGGAACACGGTGGGGTGGAATAACCAATCACAAAGCGCCACAGGCAAATTTGTTGGATGTTCTCGGACAACTTCCTTATTCCTAACACGGTTACACACAACTAATTTGTCAAAGAGATTCTTAATTTAGGTAACAATATACCAACTATTTTCCATATATTATGATTAAATGTAAAATCGACAACTTTTTCATTCCAGTGTATTCTATCATCATAGAATATACATCAAGACCAACATGGAAAAAATATATTTCACAATTCTGTAGTTGATGTGGAGTTTGCTTTCAGTCTGAATGTCCCTGGTTCAGTCCCTTCTTTAGGAGAATTCTGAAGATCTTCCATATACACCAAGCACTTGTTCTACCCAGTAAACACACTAGTATCAGAGCTAAACGTTCAATGTAATCATGCTTTATAAAAGAAGATCAAAATGCAATACAAATATATTTAAAGGGGCCGTCCAACAGATAAAGCATCGTATAGACGCGAAACGATATTTTGGGAAACTACGAGGATTGCTTCTATAGCTAAAAAATACATCCGCTACAAACATGAGCGTGGATGGTCGAGTGGTCCAGGCGGGTAGCTTTTTTCTCCATGAATCCAGGGGTCAGTGGTTCGAGCCCTGTTGAGGGTTACTTTTTTTCATTTTTTTCAAATTGTATTCTTTTTTTTTTACTGGAGATATTTAGATCAAATGTTTAAATTTATCAATATAAAGCATTTAATGACAAGCTTCAATACATGGCAAAATCTGTTGGACGGCCCCTTAAATATCACGGTATAACAGACAAAGTGTGATGATCATTAAAAATGGTCTTATCTAACGAACACCATCATCATCATCATCATCAATTCGGACACCATATACTGATTCTACCCATGAAAAAGACTTGATATAGCTTTGGTTCGAACATAAATAAATATGTTTGAAATAATTAAATCTATGGTAATAGCACCAATTGTAATTCATTTTTCTACTCCTTCTAAATGCATAAGGTGCTTTGCCTGAATAAGTATGTATTTTTAATACATCAATTATGATAGAAGTGTTTTTTTTTTCCAATTATCAGGCGTTCATTGGCAAAATAAACAATAAATAATACCCACACAGTGTTAACTTAGGTATCACATGCTGTACGTTATTATTTTGTTTATTTTTATGATGTCATTTGACGTTTATTGTGTTGTTTTTTTGCCATGTTCTTTTGTTTATTTTCAAAACAAAGACAGTAAAATATAAAGGGATAAGATAAATAGCATACAGATAAGTTTTTTGCTTGGCACAAAAAACACGAATCACTCACAAAGGCTCAAGGTTCAGGTTTGCTAAATAATTAAACAGTGTTCAACACTGACCTGGTATTCTCTAGGTATGTCTCATATAAGTGGAATATTTGTGAACATCTCGCAGTAATGCTTCAGAATAACTACTTTTCATTCAATTAATCAAACAAATATAAGAACACTTAAGTAATGTTGTCCATTGTATTTATTTCCATCATTTTGTATTCAAGTGAAATACATTTGCATCTCTACCAATAATATTTAAGCAATCACAATAAAGCAATGTGCACCATAAAATACTAATTTAACAATTTTCTGAGCAAGTCCACGTCAGTAAACCAATCAAGTACATGAAGTTGTTTGTCAAGGCTTTTAACATTCCAAAAGCTAAACAAAGTATAAAAAAACCCATTAACAAACAACAAAGTATGAATGTACTAAATAGAAATATTATAATAGACAAAAAATCAATTCAGGAAATAAAGAATGCAGAATAGTCGATGAATTTTTGTCTTATCTTTCCAGACCACATTTCCTTTAAACAAATCAAAACAGTTTATTCTTTAGTTTCTTCATCTGTATTAATCATAACATTCGTGCAAAAATACACCAATCTTTAATACGACATAAACAAAACAAATTCATCAATTTACAAAATCTGCACCACATCACAATAAGTGACTAGATCCAAATGCAGACATATGTGTATTTCAATTTGTATATATATTATCATACAAAAGTTGGATAAAAGCTATAAAACAATTATCACAAAATCAATGAAAACAATATTCCTTACATTATAATTATGTACAATTTGTACCTAACATACATGTATGGATATTTTCTTTAATGATGAACAATTACATAGTACCACCATACACAGTACACTTTCATCATGCTATCATAATATATCTTGTAATGCCATGTAATATTTTAATACCGGGTATACAGATGAACATTTTTTTTAAACTATTCTTTAAACACAATTTTTCATCTAGCAAAAACAGCATATTGGCTATCACTCACGTAACAATAATGCTTACTGATGATTTATATTTTCAATAACACACACATTTTTTGTTTCTCATATATAGATAAAATAATCCATGATTTGGAATGTATGGCATAGCAGTTCAACTGCTGTTAAAATGCCAATGCAAAGACCTGATGATGTTGATTTTCATTGAATGCACTACCAATGTAATATTTATCTTGTAATGTGATGCAAGGGTATCTTCCTTTTTGTCTAAACATAAATCATATAGTATTGATCTCTCCCATAATGTTGACAGGTCTGTCTTTGTACTTCTTTGAAATCTCCTTTTCCATCTGCAAATATACAAAAGAGCTTTGGATAGCATGCAAATCATCAATTTCAAATGAATACCAGCAAATTTATTGAAATATTCAGAACCAAACTCACAAGCAAAGCTTTACATGTGACTAGATGACATTGAACTTAGTAGGTGATTTCAGCAAGGAGCAAAACATTTATTCGCAAAATACATTCATTGAAAAACAGATACAATCACTAAGTACCTCTGTGAAAAAATAAAAGTATACATTAGTCAAGAACTTTCGGGCTTTAACTGTTCATCAGTTGGAAGCACATTAAATCATGACCACTAATGAAGTACCACTAGGGCTCGATTGGTGATTGTCAGGTATGACCACTAATGAAGTACCACTAGGGCTCGATTGGTGATTGTCAGGTATGACCACTAATGAAGGACCACTAGGGCTCGATTGGTCATTGTCAGGTATGACCACTAATGAAGGACCACTAGGGCTCGATTGGTGATTGTCAGGTATGACCACTAATGAAGGACCACTAGGGCTCGATTGGTGATTGTCAGGTATGACCACTAATGAAGGACCACTAGGGCTCGATTGGTGATTGTCAGGTATGACCACTAATGAAGGACCACTAGGGCTCGATTGGTGATTGTCAGGTATGACCACTAATGAAGGACCACTAGGGCTCGATTGGTGATTGTCAGGTATGACCACTAATGAAGGACCACTAGGGCTCGATTGGTGATTGTCAGGTATGACCACTAATGAAGGACCACTAGGGCTCGATTGGTGATTGTCAGGTATGACCACTAATGAAGGACCACTAGGGCTCGATTGGTGATTGTCAGGTATGACCACTAATGAAGGACCACTAGGGCTCGATTGGTGATTGTCAGGTATGACCACTAATGAAGGACCACTAGGGCTCGATTGGTGATTGTCAGGTATGACCACTAATGAAGGACCACTAGGGCTCGATTGGTGATTGTCAGGTATGACCACTAATGAAGGACCACTAGGGCTCGATTGGTGATTGTCAGGTATGACCACTAATGAAGGACCACTAGGGCTCGATTGGTGATTGTCAGGTATGACCACTAATGAAGGACCACTAGGGCTCGATTGGTGATTGTCAGGTATGACCACTAATGAAGGACCACTAGGGCTCGATTGGTGATTGTCAGGTATGACCACTAATGAAGGACCACTAGGGCTCGATTGGTGATTGTCAGGTATGACCACTAATGAAGGACCACTAGGGCTCGATTGGTGATTGTCAGGTATGACCACTAATGAAGGACCACTAGGGCTCGATTGGTGATTGTCAGGTATGACCACTAATGAAGGACCACTAGGGCTCGATTGGTGATTGTCAGGTATGACCACTAATGAAGGACCACTAGGGCTCGATTGGTGATTGTCAGGTATGACCACTAATGAAGGACCACTAGGGCTCGATTGGTGATTGTCAGGTATGACCACTAATGAAGGACCACTAGGGCTCGATTGGTGATTGTCAGGTATGACCACTAATGAAGGACCACTAGGGCTCGATTGGTGATTGTCAGGTATGACCACTAATGAAGGACCACTAGGGCTCGATTGGTGATTGTCAGGTATGACCACTAATGAAGGACCACTAGGGCTCGATTGGTGATTGTCAGGTATGACCACTAATGAAGGACCACTAGGGCTCGATTGGTGATTGTCAGGTATGACCACTAATGAAGGACCACTAGGGCTCGATTGGTGATTGTCAGGTATGACCACTAATGAAGGACCACTAGGGCTCGATTGGTGATTGTCAGGTATGACCACTAATGAAGGACCACTAGGGCTCGATTGGTGATTGTCAGGTATGACCACTAATGAAGGACCACTAGGGCTCGATTGGTGATTGTCAGGTATGACCACTAATGAAGGACCACTAGGGCTCGATTGGTGATTGTCAGGTATGACCACTAATGAAGGACCACTAGGGCTCGATTGGTGATTGTCAGGTATGACCACTAATGAAGGACCACTAGGGCTCGATTGGTGATTGTCAGGTATGACCACTAATGAAGGACCACTAGGGCTCGATTGGTGATTGTCAGGTATGACCACTAATGAAGGACCACTAGGGCTCGATTGGTGATTGTCAGGTATGACCACTAATGAAGGACCACTAGGGCTCGATTGGTGATTGTCAGGTATGACCACTAATGAAGGACCACTAGGGCTCGATTGGTGATTGTCAGGTATGACCACTAATGAAGGACCACTAGGGCTCGATTGGTGATTGTCAGGTATGACCACTAATGAAGGACCACTAGGGCTCGATTGGTGATTGTCAGGTATGACCACTAATGAAGGACCACTAGGGCTCGATTGGTGATTGTCAGGTATGACCACTAATGAAGGACCACTAGGGCTCGATTGGTGATTGTCAGGTATGACCACTAATGAAGGACCACTAGGGCTCGATTGGTGATTGTCAGGTATGACCACTAATGAAGGACCACTAGGGCTCGATTGGTGATTGTCAGGTATGACCACTAATGAAGGACCACTAGGGCTCGATTGGTGATTGTCAGGTATGACCACTAATGAAGGACCACTAGGGCTCGATTGGTGATTGTCAGGTATGACCACTAATGAAGGACCACTAGGGCTCGATTGGTGATTGTCAGGTATGACCACTAATGAAGGACCACTAGGGCTCGATTGGTGATTGTCAGGTATGACCACTAATGAAGGACCACTAGGGCTCGATTGGTGATTGTCAGGTATGACCACTAATGAAGGACCACTAGGGCTCGATTGGTGATTGTCAGGTATGACCACTAATGAAGGACCACTAGGGCTCGATTGGTGATTGTCAGGTATGACCACTAATGAAGGACCACTAGGGCTCGATTGGTGATTGTCAGGTATGACCACTAATGAAGGACCACTAGGGCTCGATTGGTGATTGTCAGGTATGACCACTAATGAAGGACCACTAGGGCTCGATTGGTGATTGTCAGGTATGACCACTAATGAAGGACCACTAGGGCTCGATTGGTGATTGTCAGGTATGACCACTAATGAAGGACCACTAGGGCTCGATTGGTGATTGTCAGGTATGACCACTAATGAAGGACCACTAGGGCTCGATTGGTGATTGTCAGGTATGACCACTAATGAAGGACCACTAGGGCTCGATTGGTGATTGTCAGGTATGACCACTAATGAAGGACCACTAGGGCTCGATTGGTGATTGTCAGGTATGACCACTAATGAAGGACCACTAGGGCTCGATTGGTGATTGTCAGGTATGACCACTAATGAAGGACCACTAGGGCTCGATTGGTGATTGTCAGGTATGACCACTAATGAAGGACCACTAGGGCTCGATTGGTGATTGTCAGGTATGACCACTAATGAAGGACCACTAGGGCTCGATTGGTGATTGTCAGGTATGACCACTAATGAAGGACCACTAGGGCTCGATTGGTGATTGTCAGGTATGACCACTAATGAAGGACCACTAGGGCTCGATTGGTGATTGTCAGGTATGACCACTAATGAAGGACCACTAGGGCTCGATTGGTGATTGTCAGGTATGACCACTAATGAAGGACCACTAGGGCTCGATTGGTGATTGTCAGGTATGACCACTAATGAAGGACCACTAGGGCTCGATTGGTGATTGTCAGGTATGACCACTAATGAAGGACCACTAGGGCTCGATTGGTGATTGTCAGGTATGACCACTAATGAAGGACCACTAGGGCTCGATTGGTGATTGTCAGGTATGACCACTAATGAAGGACCACTAGGGCTCGATTGGTGATTGTCAGGTATGACCACTAATGAAGGACCACTAGGGCTCGATTGGTGATTGTCAGGTATGACCACTAATGAAGGACCACTAGGGCTCGATTGGTGATTGTCAGGTATGACCACTAATGAAGGACCACTAGGGCTCGATTGGTGATTGTCAGGTATGACCACTAATGAAGGACCACTAGGGCTCGATTGGTGATTGTCAGGTATGACCACTAATGAAGGACCACTAGGGCTCGATTGGTGATTGTCAGGTATGACCACTAATGAAGGACCACTAGGGCTCGATTGGTGATTGTCAGGTATGACCACTAATGAAGGACCACTAGGGCTCGATTGGTGATTGTCAGGTATGACCACTAATGAAGGACCACTAGGGCTCGATTGGTGATTGTCAGGTATGACCACTAATGAAGGACCACTAGGGCTCGATTGGTGATTGTCAGGTATGACCACTAATGAAGGACCACTAGGGCTCGATTGGTGATTGTCAGGTATGACCACTAATGAAGGACCACTAGGGCTCGATTGGTGATTGTCAGGTATGACCACTAATGAAGGACCACTAGGGCTCGATTGGTGATTGTCAGGTATGACCACTAATGAAGGACCACTAGGGCTCGATTGGTGATTGTCAGGTATGACCACTAATGAAGGACCACTAGGGCTCGATTGGTGATTGTCAGGTATGACCACTAATGAAGGACCACTAGGGCTCGATTGGTGATTGTCAGGTATGACCACTAATGAAGGACCACTAGGGCTCGATTGGTGATTGTCAGGTATGACCACTAATGAAGGACCACTAGGGCTCGATTGGTGATTGTCAGGTATGACCACTAATGAAGGACCACTAGGGCTCGATTGGTGATTGTCAGGTATGACCACTAATGAAGGACCACTAGGGCTCGATTGGTGATTGTCAGGTATGACCACTAATGAAGGACCACTAGGGCTCGATTGGTGATTGTCAGGTATGACCACTAATGAAGGACCACTAGGGCTCGATTGGTGATTGTCAGGTATGACCACTAATGAAGGANTATGCGCATGGAAAGGTGTTGTCCAGATACACATGCATACCAAATATGAAAGCAATATCTGAAGGGACACAGTAGTTATGAGCCTTTTTCGAATCGCGGTCGCAGATTTCGAAACCTGAATGCTGACCTCAAGTTCAAGGTCAAGGTCACAGAGGTAAAAAATTGTATGCCCATTGAAAAGTGTTGTCCAGATACACATGCATATTAAATATGAAAGCAATATCTGAAGGGACACAGAAGTTATGAGCCTTTTTCGAAAAAGTGTGACGCCGACGCCGCGGACCCCAACGACGAAGTAACACCTATATGTCCCTTGACCATAGTCAGGCGACACAAAAACTGAAATAACATTCATATTCCCCATTTAGTCCTATATCCTCATACTGAGTTTCATCAATCTTGCTTAAATACTTTTTGAGTTATCACAGATCAAGATTCAGAGGGTGAGAAGAACGGACCAGGGATAAACCTATAGTCCCCTCCGGTTAAACAGTTGGGAGACTTAAAATGCTAAATAAGGAAGAAGTGTGGTAATGCTAATATTATCACTAAAAAGGGCCATAGTATACATATTTGAGCAAGCTTTAATAAATAAAAAAAGGCACAATGAAAACAGTCTTAATAGCCTCAAAATACACATACCTTACATAAATACGGTAAGTTTTTTCCTTTATAAAAGGCAAGGGATCGTTATTAAATATAAGTTAATTTCAAAGCAATTTCAAAATAATTATTATATCATCAATTGTTTACATTAAAAATGTGCAGTATTACAGAAAAATGGCACAGATTAATTTGGTTTGTTAAACGATTTTGAACTGAATCGATTGTCCTTTTTATGCAGCAGCTTTTAAAAGAAATAAATGATTAAAGATATTTTGTAAGAATTCTATCAACCTCCAGCGCTTAAAAAATCCGGAACTCTTTCAGCCAGCATATGTGGGCCTCACCTTGTGATGTCCCTGTGGTTGCAACCGTGCTTATGTCTTCTGTATCGCCCCAGTTGATTTCTTCCCCAAGGGTCTCTACATCAATATCAATCTGTAAACATTGTTACATTTGAAGTATTTTTTTTCGATAAAAGCATCAAATGTAAGGGGTCAGTGTATCGTACAAGCATAGTCTAAAGAGGTACATAGTTCAAATAGTGGTGCAAACTCAGTTCGAATAGCGGTGCATACAATGTCCAATGAGATGCAAGCACAGTCAAGAGATGCAAACACAGTCCAAAGTGATGCAAACACAGTCCCAAGAGATGCAAACACAGTCCAAAGAGATGCAAAAACAGTCCAGAGATTTGAACATCTCCCCAAAACATAACAGTCCATATAGATGGGAACTCAGTACAAACAGATGTGAACTAAGTCCACAGAGATGTAAACACAGCCTAAAGAGATGCAAACATAGTCCAAACAGATATGAACATAGACTATTAGTCCAAATAGATGCGAACTAAGTCCACAGAGATTTAACATTTTACAAAAGAGATGTGAACAAAGCCCAAATATATGCAAACACAGTCTTAAGAGATGCAAACACAGTCTTAAGAGATGCAAACACAGTCTTTAGAGATGCAAAGATAGTCCGAAAAGATATGATCCCACTCCAAAGAGATGTGAACCCACAACACAGAGAGTAGACCATAGTCCAAAAAGATGTGAACACACAAAAAAGAGATTAGAACATATAGGCTGAAGAGATCTGAACATTGTCCAGAGATACAAATATAGTAGAAAAGAGATGTGGACAACATCAAAAGAGATGTAAACATAGCCAAAAGAGATGTGAACACAGCCAAAAGAGATGTGAACACAGCCAAAAAGATGTGATCACACTCCAAAGAGATGTAAACACAGTCTTAAGAGATGCAAACATAGTCAGAAGAGATATGAATATAGTCCAAAAAGATGTGAACACAGTCCAAAGAGACATTAATAAAGTCCAAAACGATAAGTACACATTCCACAGAGATGTGAACATTGCCAAAAGAGTTATTTTACCAATATGGTTGCTATTTCTCTGTAAAGGATGCAATAAGTCCAAAGAGTTTTATACACAGTCCATATAGATGAGACAATAGTTTTAAACTCATTAAAACATGTGTGTACACAGTTCCAATTTATCTGTACACACTATTAAAATATCAGAAGTGTGAAATTCCCCCAAATTCTTCTCACCCTGAAGGACATCAAGTAGGACGTCATTGCACATGAAGTATACAAACTTTTAGAATATCGCACTGACAGCCACTGTTTTTTTTTAAGTTATATTGTGCATAAAAATTCTCTCACTTGGTCATGTGTGTTCAATCCAATGCAATTTTATTTTTCTAAATAACCTGAATGAGGTTTATTTTCAGATAAGAAAAGTGGCAAACATATATAAGAGCTTCGTTCTGTGCTAAATGCATGTGCTTAAAGTGTTGTCACTGATAAGCCTGTGCAGTGCAGTGCGCACAGGCTTATCAGCGACGACACTTCCAGCCTAAACTGGATTTTCCCATTACAAGAGATATCCTTTAACTGAAACGTTTCATCAAAGCAGAAAGTGTCATACCTGATTAGCCTGTGCAGACTGCACAGGCTAATCTGGGATGACACTTTATGCACATGCATTCAGCTCAGTTATCCCAGGCCCAGGCTCATATATATTTTTTTCCATTTTCTCATCTGAAAATTTACCTCCTTAAGGTTATTTGGAAAAATAAAATTGCACTAGATTGATACATTTTCATTAAGGCTATGGGTAAGTAAAAGACTGGTACACATTCAGAAGCCCCATGTCCCACCTTGCCCTCGTCTGTGCCTCCGCTCTCCAGCGTGATCCCTGAGATGTCGAAGTCTATCTCCGCCTCTGCAGCTCCCTCTCCAGTAACGATGTCCCAGTCAATCTGCAACACATAAGGAAATATTTTTTTTAACATGATTTTCACCTTTTTTTCTTAGTGTTATACAGCAATTAAGGTTATTTTTATTTTAGAATATCTCTGCATAATCTTTGACATTTCCTATCATATGCTATTCACCTTTGTTTCTTAGTGCAGCACAGCCAATATGAATATATTTTATCTTAGGGTAGACATTTTAAATATACTACATAAATTAATCATTCAAATTTTTTATCATATGCTATTCACCTTGTTTTCTTTGCTTTATTAAGCTATTATGCATATTTTCATCTTAGAAATTGTGAATATTTCTTCATATTCTTTGACTGAACAAACACATGACTTGTTTTGATGAAATAAAGTTGTCAATATACGACTTTTAGGATCTATCAACATATTTTGAAAGAACTAGAATTATTACAAGATTGACGAGTTTACCCCCATGTAAGGCATTGTCACAAACATGTTGGCATCCCTTTGAAAGAAACAGACTGAAGCAGATCCTTTATTGTTTTGTGTTACACCTATTTTCCAACACATACTTAGCATGTGAAAACAATCATGAAGCATCCTTTCAAAACCCTTATTTGAGGGTCAGTTTAAAAAGTATCATAATAAGGCAACATCTGGTGGTTTGTGACCCAAGTCAAACTAAAAGTAATAAACCTTCATAGTATAAACTATTTCAAAATGCCAAGCTTGTATGACTTATCTTCCACAAACAGTGTATAAGGAGAATAAAGTTCAATCTGTGATATCTCTGTGTCAACATAAAGTGATTTGTAACCTTAGTCAAACTTGACTTGAATTTTAGTAAGTTACACCTATGTAATTAAAATAGTTAATACAATATGTGAAGACTTTCATAAGTAACTGTCTGGGCATAAATAAACAGTGGAATGTAACCTACATCTCCAGTTTCTTTGGCATCCTCCTCATCTTTTGTATCTATGACGATAGAGTCTTCCAGTACACTGACAGGCTGGCAGCCATGTGTCCACTCGTAAGTGCGGGCATTCCCTTTGTCTTGAATAAACCGTAAAACTGGGAGGCAGTCTGCATCTTTGAGATCACTAAAGCAATCCAAATACAAGTACAGTACACTTATATCGCGCAAAAATTATTTGACAATATTCAATTGCGCCGTACACAGTTCTATAACTTAAAAAGAGATGTGTTTGTCAGAAACACAATGCCCCCTAATGCGCCACTTTGATTTTTTTTATTTTTTTTACCTTTGACCTTGAAGAATGACCTTGACCTTTCACCACTCAAAATGTGCAGCTCCATGAGATACACATGCATGCCAAATACGAAGTTGCTATCTTCAATATTGCAAAAGTTATGAGCAAGGTAAAAGTTTTAAAACAGACAAAATGACCGACAGACAGACAGAATGACAGACAGGCCAAAAACAATATACCCTCCCCCCTTTTTTTAAGGGGGCATAAAAAGCTTATTTGTCATTTTGTCNAGCAATCCAAATACAAGTACAGTACACTTATATCGCGCAAAAATTATTTGACAATATTCAATTGCGCCGTACACAGTTCTATAACTTAAAAAGAGATGTGTTTGTCAGAAACACAATGCCCCCTAATGCGCCACTTTGATTTTTTTTATTTTTTTTACCTTTGACCTTGAAGAATGACCTTGACCTTTCACCACTCAAAATGTGCAGCTCCATGAGATAAACATGCATGCCAAATACGAAGTTGCTATCTTCAATATTGCAAAAGTCATGAGCAAGGTAAAAGTTTTAAAACAGACAGAATGACGGAAAGACAGACAGAATGACAGACAGGCCAAAAACAATATACCCCCTTTTTTTTAAGGGGGCATAAAAAGCTTATTTGTCATTTTGTCATAGAAAACGCCAAACAAATGTGATTTAAGTTAAGTTTTAAACTGAAATTCGCTTTGGGTGCATTTTAACTTTTAAGTCTTTTGGAAGAGCATTTCACCACTTGGGTCCAATAACTGCTTTTGATTTATCAGCCATCTTTGAATCCTCATCTTTGTCATGAGAAGCAATGTTAATAATAGTGGTATTTAACTGAGAAATGGACTCAGATTGACATGTTAATATTTCTTTGAAAAGAAAACTTCTACAGTGAATTTTTGTTTGACCTATGATTGTGTGCAGTATAATTGTGAAGCCAACTGATATTATCCACCAGGGTCTAACCAATAACAAGTGTTTCCACCCTTTAGTCCTTAATGTACACTCTAGGGTAGTGGGTTTGTTGGGTTGATCATGAACTACACCTCAGTGGCTCCAAAGCAGAAAGGATATTTATCAGTTCTACTTAAAACATATGTACTTTGTTGAATGCAAACTTTCCCCAAGCAAAAGAAGGGATGCTTGCCCCAATGGATAGGGTGAGTGAGTGGGAACAGTGGTCTAGTGGTAGGATGCTGGTCTAGGAATCAGAAGGTCCCTGGTTCGAATCCAGCTCAGAGCACAGGATTTTTCTGAGAAAACCATTAATCCCACGCTTGCTCCTCTCCACCCAGGTAAATAAATGGGTACCTGTGAGGGTAATAAGCCAATGTGCCGTGGCTGCATACTGTGCGCTAAGGGGTGACTTATATCCCAGTGATAAGGATTTTAATGTGAAAGTTGGAAGAGGATGCACTAGTCATCATAGCAGACAATAAAGCCGACTTTTAACTTTTACTTTTTTTTGAGTGAGTCTCACTACTTGGTGAATAGTGTAATTCACAAGAGCTGCGTTTGTGAAACACAATGCCCACTACTGAACTTTGAAGCCACACAGCAGCTATATCCCAATTGAAAACATCATAACTTTGCCAAAAATATAAATGGACGGGAACAAAACTCACACTTCATCTGTAAGTCATGTAGGTAGACTCACATACCACAAATAAGCTCGATATCTGAAAGCGTTGCGTAAAAAACCCTCCGCAAAACAGAATGCCAGACGGACTGACAGACAGATAGTGCGACTGATGTATGCCACTCTACCAGGAGAATAAAAAAAGCACCATCACCCAGCACTGTGATGTGTTACCTTCCCATAAGGAACGCTGAGAAATCCTGGTAATACTTGACAGCCGTGGCAAGACCATGGGTCGACTTTGCAACCTCCTCGTACACCTTGGGAAGATCTTTAACAAGGGCAGCTAACTCTGACTTGATTTTGTCACCCTGACAAAGAATAAGGTACATGTATTACAGACTTTTGTACAGAGGACTTTGGTTGACAATAATGTGATGCAATTTTTTCCAATGTGGGGACATCAGTCTGTCGTCCCCAAATGGAAGCCCTTCTTTTGATAGTGCAAATATGACAATTGCAAATAACTGTTACTGTAACTAACATGGACAGTTTGTTGAACAGACATCTTCCTAATTATCTCCTCAATAAAAGCAGAACATTATTTTTCCTCAAAAGTCTGGCTAACACATAGCAGTATATATGTTGTGTTATGATTTGACAGCGTTATATTGATATGTTATTAAAATAAAGCTTATGAAAATAAATGTGTGTTTAAGATCAACGTCTTAACATTTTAATAAAATTTATAAAATGTTACCTTTATGCCCAATTCTTTGCAACTTGCTGCATATTTTTTTCTTAATTCAGAAGCTTTGCTGACATAATCTGCCTCCTTCTTATCACATTCCTGGAAACAAAAGAAATATACATTACAGGCATTGAAATAATTCACACACATACGATACATTTTTTTACAATTTAACTGTATACAAAAAAAAAATCAATTCATTTTTTTTGTTTACATATTTTCTTTACCAGTATTTATACCAGTATTTATATCACTAAAGTTCTAATGGTTNGTTATTTTAAGGTATAAATAAACTGGAGATTTGTCACAAACATGATAAATACCAACTCACCACTTGTTGGCATTTGTGTCGTGTTCTGAGAAAACTGGGCATAATGCTTGTGCGTAAATTGTCATCCCAGATTAGCCTGTGCAGTCCGCACAGGTTTATCAGGGACGACAATTTCCGCTTTTATGGGATTTTTCGTTAAAATGATGTCTCTTCTAAGCGAAAATCCAGTTTAGAAGGAAAGTGTCGTCCCGGATAAGCCTGTGCTAACTGCACAGGCTAATCTGGGACGACACTTTCCGCACATGCATTATGCCCAGTTTTCTCAGATTACGACACAAATGTGTGGTTCAATGAGGATAAAAAGTGTCTTGAACATCTACAACGAATGGTAATTACATATCTAACGTTTAAATTCAATTGCTTGTGAAATGTGGAAGAAGTTATCCACAAATATATAACAGACAACATTTTATGCAGACAACGAAAACAACCGCCCGCCAAACTGACTCCAATAAACCCCTCCCTACGGTGGTATAACAAATGTAGGAGACCTTTTGGGCATGTAAATAAGGGTCATTGTACAAACCTTCTGTACTTGTTGACACCTAGCTATCTGTTTCTTGAGGGCAGGTATCTCGTAGCTGACATTCCTGATCAACATTTGTGCCGTTTCGGCTGAAAACAGAAATAAATAATATGTCTCAAGCAAAAAAACTCTATGCTTTTTTCTATTTTTTTTTTAAATATATTTGTAATGTAAAAAGTTCTTTATTAATTTAATAAAAAATTCAGCACAACATATTAATCAGGGTTATTTGAGTTATAAATCTATGAAGTTTGCAGTTTTTCAATTATCTTTTTAGGTATACATGCATATCATCTACATATCAGAGAATTGGAAAAAAAATGTTTACCATGAAACAGAAGAAAGATTTCAATTGAAAAGTAAGTGTTTTGTATTTTTGTTGTGTTTAATCCTTTTTGACTAGTGTTTATGAGATTATGATGACAATACCGGTATATGGCACTATTGAATAACTATTTTACACAAGTTACCAACCATGTGTCCCATTCTATATATAATGAATGCAATGATATAGAAAAAATACTTATTGGTTTCAGTCAAAGATTATACTGTATCTCATGAGTGGTCATAAAAAAAACATATTTTCGAACCAGAATTAAATAATCAGGGTGTCATTTAATCTTGTTTTCCACAAATTTACCACAAAACATGACATAAAAAATAACAATGAGCCTAGCTCTGGCAAAATGGGGCTTAATGCATGTGCGCAAAGTGACAAAAATCTAGTCAAGGCGGAAAGTGTCATCCCAGATTAGCCTGTGAAGACTGCACAGGCTTATCCGGGACGACGCATTAGGCACATGCATAAAACCCGGTTTTCTCAAAGTGAGGCGTAATTAGTTTGGAAAATATTCGCCAACTGCAGCGCACCCAGAAACATTCCATCCCTCTCATAGATCTTGATGATATCAGTCCAGGCCTTCATCTCCACTGATGAATACTGGCCAAATATGTTCTTCTCCCCGCATGACGTGTCTTTTAACAGCTCAATAACTTGCTGGCAGTGAAAATAGTTCAAACCTAGAACAAACAGGAAATTATGACCTATACAAATGAAGATGGGAGAAAATTATAATAAGCATTTTGAGTTAAATAAAGTTACATTAATTGACTCAAACAGGAAGCAGAAAGAAGTTGCAGTTGCATAGAGGATATGGTGTCTGCCTAGCGATTGGGAGGTCATGGGTTCGATCCCCACTGTGGGAGCGTTTTTTAGATCTCCCCCAAAGACACCAAGTACTGGTTCTACCAAAGTCCCAAGACTCCTTGAATAGTCCGGCACATAATCTTCTATCTAGGAGTGCTGTATCGGAAGACTAGGAAGAATTATACTTGGCGTCTCTGATAGCACAATGAGGATAAACAATAAACAAATATAGAGTCTATATTTGTTTATTGTTCATCATAATTGTGCTGTCTATAATAGACATGTGTGAACCTAGGCTTCTGTAAAAAACAGAAATCATCAAACCAAAACACAACATGTAATATTTTAATTCCAACTCATTGAGTATAAACTTGGAGGCAGATCATGATGTAGTGGAAACAGTGTCTGCCTTAAAGCCTATAGGTCCAAGGTTTGATCCCCACACAAGGAATATTTATCAAGATCTTTTAAAAGGCATTGTCCCCCCCTCCTGGAAATGGAGTGGAGAGTGTCTCTAAAAGCCCTAGGCTTTCGCTGCAAAAGAGGCACAAGAAATAGGTTCAAACTAAACTAAATCTGTATGCACAAGTCTACACGAATACTAACAACTGACCAGTTCCTTCAACAAGCGCCTTGATTCCCTGGCTATCAGGAAGACGCTGAACAGCGGCTGCAATCTTCTCTCGTACAATTAAGGATGCAGCCTGCCATTGCTGAGTGCAGTGACGGCGGTTGATAAGCCAGTCTAATAAAGAAACAACAATTGAGTCTGGCCCTGTAGAAATGGGGTTGAATTCACGTGCATAAAGTGGCTGTGAATCCCAGATTAGCCTGTGCAGTCCGCAAAATAGGGATGACACTTTCTGGTTTTATTATATTTTTTGTTGAAAGAAAGACTGTTCTTGACAATAATCCAGTTTAGGCGGAAAGTGTCTTCCCTGATAAGACTGTGCACACTGCACAGGCTAATCTGGGACGACACTTTATGCACATGCATTTAACCCCTTTTCACAGAGCAAGGTTCAATTGCAAGAAACAAGGCGCTTTTAGCTGTCATTTCTGGTAGTAGTCTACATGTTTTTTTCTCTTCTCAAAGGGCAGAAGCCCTAGCCTATTGACTTTGGTAAGAAATATCTCTTAAATATCTGCTTTGGGAAATATAAAAGTTTTGATTCAGAGGAAGAGGAAAACTGCATAATTTAAAAAAAAATTGTTCATGGGGAAGAGGCCTTTAATGGGCTCCTGTTATTTAAGGTGAAAACCCCCAGGTCTACAATATCTTCATTAAGTTTCATTCAATACCATGGTTACCATAATTACTTAAAGATTCTGTAACTGTATTAAACCATGTAACTGATCTAATCAACAATTAAAATATACCATACAAAATCTTACCTAACAATTTGTTGTAGTGTATATCAATGGGAAGATTTTCAATGTCCTGCATTGTTGCAATGGTCTGTCATGGACTCAACACTGTAAAATAATAAAGAAATGTACTAATTTACCAACAAAATAAAGAAACAATTATCCAAGAACAGTCATTTTGTGAAGAACTGTATAGGTTTAACCCATTAGTAGTACCAAGATCGTACAGTGCAAAATAATGTTAAACTTGTCAGACTTTAAGGTAAAATACCAGCATATGATGATCTGTATAGCACTCAAGAACAACATTAACAATGTCATGGTGGAGCAACATATATATAATAACCTGAGTTAAATTGTTTGCAACTGGAATTCAGAGACAGAAGAAAAGTATGATATTGTAAACTCATGCCTTTAGCAACAATAATCTAATATTGGTGAACAAATAGGCTACAGTATGGTCCAAAATGTATCGTCCGAATTAATGAACACTTTCAATAAACATGATTTTCCATTTATGTGATAAGTTGTTGTTGACCATTGATATTTATTAAACTAGTAGATTTGTAAATTCTTGAATATGTTTTCTCTTATTTTGTCTTTAAATATAACATACTCAATAAATTGGGAAAATATGGTGAACAGTCTCTTGACACGAATCACGGCTGTTCGGACGATTTATTTTATAGGTTAGGGTTCATCTTTATTGTAGGTTACACTCTACCACCTGTAATTTGTTTGCGTCTCAACATTCCGAATTCGAAGCATGTTTCTTTCCTTTATATAAATACTTATTTCAGTTTTTACACGTCTGCTATTAACGTATGTTATAATATGATAATAGGTGCTTCCTAATTTACGGGCAAAAGCTTATTTGATAACCACGTATCGTAATAAATATTTGGACATTATTGTGTACAAAACATTATAATTGTTTCAATAATAAAGTAACTCAGCCAAAATTAATCTTATGTTTTGCTTAATGAAAAAAAAAGCGTTTTACATCTGCCAAGCTTTAAATTTAATATCTCATAATTGTGTGGTTTTTCAGCCTCTGGAATTTAAAGCTGGTTCGGTGGCTGCGGCGTAGTAGATATGGTGTCCGCTTAGTGACTTGGGGGTCTCGGCATTGATCCCTTAAGTGGAAGTGTTCTTTAGATAACCCTTAAGATGCCAAGTACTGGTCCTACCCAGGAAACAGGTTATTCCATCTAATGTCTCAAGTCAAAGTAAGCTGTTGATTCAATCATAAACTGATTTAACATAATCAAAATAATGTAATGTGTCAGATCAATTTTGATTGACAGGATTATCAATGTATAATTATGTGAACTGTAGGATATCTAACTTGTTTTTTTTTGTTTTTTTTGCAATTGAAATATTTCAT
>VMBQ01002859.1:81215-96220 GCA_007657795.1 Dreissena rostriformis | reverse complement strand
AACCAACAGTGAACACAAATCTTAAAATTTGATAAATGATGCAGGCGTTTTGTAAAGTTTTTTGTTTAATTTTGAACAATCTGGAATATTGTGGTACGAAAATCCGACAGTGTTAGATTTAGGGGTTTTAGGCCTAATCTGTATATAGTGATATGTAACCTCGGCAAAGTGAGAGCAGACGAGATGTAAACAAGTTGAAACTAAGCTAAAATACAAAACAGTTAAATCGCAATATCGATACATTTTGTAAATAAACTTGTTTCTGATGGATTACAACCGCAAACTACCAGATTATTGCTAATGATCACATGTAAAAACTGCTTTCTGAGTGCGAATGCAAATTGTCTCACGAACTCTGACATGTAAACAGCACGTACTGTAGGGTGGCGCATTTGAAATACCGCGAGAATACCGATGCCGACTATAATGTTTTAAAAAACATTATTTTTAAAAAAGCGTTTATTGATTTATGAGGATAATAATAACAATCAGAAATCAAATAGATCGAAGCAAATAAATTCGAACGAAATCTGGATTTATGCAATACATTTTAGACGGGTTATATTAACGAAAATTATATTGCCGAAAGTTATCGCGTTTTGTGGTAAACCAGTCTGTGGAATATGACTTGTTCCCCTTAACAGCTTACGGCCGGGAAAAAGGAAACCGGAAGCATAACAAAAAAGCGTATTTATACGATGAAAAACATGTAATGCAAGAATACAGAGTACTATTCGCTACACAATACTGACTTCCATAACGTAATATTTCTTGGGGTATGCATATTTGTGTGATATAGCGTTCGTCGAAGTGTCTTTGTTGCTCCAGCGGTCTATGATTTTGCATCGCGAAAATAGATGACGTCACGCAGGCAGGAAATATTTGACTTCAATAGACTATCAGATGAGTAAATTTGTATTTCAGAAAAGTGATACAAATTAACGGTCAACGCCCTTCGGGCTTTTGCCCGTATAATACGTTGGTTCAATCTGTTTATTTAAATAAATTTTAGATCTTTATAATTGCTGGTACCTGCCATAAAAGTATCCAACAAATAGACGACATTCATGATTCTCATTTAATGGGCCGTCCAACAGATAAAGCGTCGTGCGACGCGAAACTATATTTTGGGAAACTACGAAGATTGGTTATATAGCTAAAAAAATACATCCGCTCTAAGTGTGAGCGTGGATGGTCGAGTGGTCTAAATGATAGATTGTGTAGTCCGCACAGGCTAATCCGGGACGACACTTTCTGCTTTAAGTGGATTTTCGCCAAGAAGAGACATCATTTAAACGAAAAATTCCATAAAAGCGGAAATTGTCGTCCATGATTAGCCTGTGCGGACTGCACAGGCTAATGTGGGATGACAATTTACGCACAAGCATTATGCCCAGTTTTCTCAGAACACAACACAGATGTATGTAATGCGTCATAAAATGATACATAAACATATTGCAAACGTGACAACTGAATTGGTATTTATTGCATGATACCTAATATGAAATGGCGGGTTTAGAATAAATTCTGCGAAAGTAGGTGGCAGAGATTTGTCTGACGATTACCACATGTTTCGAGATAATTATCACCTCAACCACTTAGCGGTCTCGAAAACAAATGGTGTTACTTCTTATTTATTGCGATTTTTAACTGAATATTCAGTTACTGTTTAAGAAACTATTTATCTAATATATTTTATTATTATTCTAAATGGACTCAAAGTTACAAGAAGAAACCAAACGTACGTTTTCTTGGGTTTGCTAGGTTTTCGAAATATCTTTCTTATGCCAATCATAACTCGTAAATATTCATACATCATAAATCAATGTTGTGGTTGGAATTTATTATAAAAAAGTTTCGGTTTGTCGAAAATGAATTTAAAAGACGCCCGAAATAACATGCACCTATTATTCGGGGAAGAAATATAATTCATTCTGCGATTCCAACCATCGGCTGTTTATGAAACATGTCGATATTGCACCTTTTAAAGTGAACTCTTTGACCAGTCAAAACTGCGTTACAAAATGGCGTACATAAATATTGATAAAAACCGCTTTCACAAGTCAATATTTTTGCCCCTTTTTCACAATGCCCAAAGTACGGAATCCTATTAGTACCACATTTGATGTCGCGTGTCGTCCTTTGAAATCGACGCAAGAGACACTCCTAAGCGACTATGAACAACATCAAACGATAAGGAACATTTGATTGTCACATTGTCGCGCAATCTGTAGGTCAGACATGTATTGCATCAAAGATTGAGATTAGATGGCGATCGTTGAGTGTTCTTAAGCACGGTTGGATGTCGTATGGTGTATTATGAATACAGGATTGAATATCTTGCGTCGCACTTAGAACTCGGTCCACGATTTTCAATGTGGCACACGACCGTACAGCGAACACATATATGGGAATTGTCGACTAAATTAAATCGCGACACGTGACATTCAACTCGACAAACGCCCCACGCCTACGTACAACGACAGACAGACCGACAAACAGAATGTTTTATTGACGTAAACTTAACGGTTTTTGTCAATAACAAATAGCTATACATATCTAAATGTTAACGTGAGTACATATACGTATAGAAACCTATCATATTGGTCGTGTAAGAATTATCATACATACATACATGAATTGACAACATACAAACAGCATGAAATTGTCAATTGAACATCACTGAATGTTTCAAATCACATTTAAAAAGTACGAATATTAAAAAAAAAAAAATACAAATTGCAAAATATGTAACTATAATATTTGAGTTTTATTAGGTATACAGATGATGAATGAAATTATTTTAATTATTAACTTGTACAGAAAAGAAGGAGGATTAAACACATAAACATAGTATAGTTATACAAAAGTAATATAAGACGAGTTGATGTGAAAAAGAAACACGACACTCGTCAACATATTGCGCAAACATCCCTAAAAAAATCACAGCGAAACTCGACAACGATCAGCTACGAACGACAATATAGAGCAAATATCGTATCGTTGTACATTGTCGTGTGTCGCGTTGCAATGTCGTGTGTCAGGTTGATTTTCTTTGAGTGGTAAGAAGTTCAAGCAGACAAACAAACACTTGAAATACAACTCTCTGTTTCTGTGATCTTAAATAATTTAAGTAGTAAAATTGCATGTTTATAAATGAAATACCCCAAACTATAATGCTGGAAAAATACTGTACAACTTAAGTAAAAGCATTCACGATAGATTACAATGTTGTACATACTAACATTCCGTACTTGTAAAATCGATTTTCAATTAAGAAAATATTACTACTACCGGTATATTGACCTTATATTCGCCGACAAAACTGCCTTAGATGTTTATTCATCCAAATATAATGCTTTTAACAACTCTTTGTCAATAAAAGTAAGTATATAGCTTGACGCTTCAGATTAATTTTTAATTCGCTGACAATTATATGTCAATATTCATGACATTGGTTTTAAAGTATTTAGTACAGTTGTCAGGCCAAAAAANTTTTTTTGTGGCCTCATTATACATATTAGAACAGAAAACAGAACAGCGTGTATGCGCATTTATGGATTACTGGGGTCAACAGTAATGAATACCACAAAAGTGCAAATGCTTTTATACCAGTGTTTTTGTTCTCTTTGAGAAATGGTTCATTAGTAAATGGTATGAGGAGAAAGGTTTTGATGCATATATGAAAAGAAAGGGATATTTTCGATGCGCCATGTCACTGGATTTTATAAGATCTACAATATTAATAATTAATTGTGCATTGCAGGAGTCTACAAGCCAATACCGGCTTATTTTAAGATGAAAAAGCACAAGGTACAAGATCATGCTGGATATAACACGTCCATTAATGAACAATAGGTAACTGGTGAATTATTTTAAGGATGTCAAAGTGTTGTGAATGGAATATACAACCGAAAGGCGATACAAAGAACCGCGATACAACGAAATGACAGGATAAAACGAATAAGGTTACCGGTCTTCTTTTACCGGTAATTTCCCTATATATGCAACTTACAAGGATGCGATTTTACGGAAGAGCGATAGAACGAAAAATACGAGTAAACGAACGTTTTGTTCGCTCCCTTCGTTAAAGTACCGAATAAAAATTGTCGCGATATTACGAACATATTTGCAACCATGACTTTTCATACCCTATCGAGAATATAGGGAAAAAACTGGACAAGTCAGCATTTATTTGACAGTTTGTCAAGTTCTTTACATTATGCTTTGATATTATAATAATAATCTGTTTACTAACAGTTTACTGGTATAACCGTTATAGAACCGTGAATTGTCTGTACATTTGTATATACATGTACATGTGTATGTTTGTTTTTTTTAATTATTTGAAGAAGAAACAAAAGTATAATAAAATACTAATAAGCATATTTCCCCGTTATGAATCAAACAAAAACATACAAAAGAGGTTTCACAAAACCATAGTTGTAATATGTCTGCTGTTGTATCGCGTTAAGACTAAATGTGTCGTGTTCTGAGAAAACTGGGCATAATGCTTGTGCTTAAATTGTCATCCCAGATTAGCCTGTGCAGTCCGCACAGGCTAATCAGGGACGAAAATTTCCGCTTTTATGACATTTTTCGTTTAAATGAAGTCTCTTCTTAGTGAAAATTGCTAATTGCGGACTGCACAGGCTAATCTGGGATGACACTTCACGCACATGCATTTTGTCCAGTTTTCTCAGAACGCGACTCAAATCATCTCGTCAACTACCACATCAGCAACAAAACACGCAGCGATACCGCCTCAACAATCACTATAATGGGAACCACCGAGACAGATTCTCATAAAAATAAATCGAATTGTGATGCGATTAATTAAACGAATTCTCAAAATAGAGACCAGCGTGCGATTGTTGTGTATTAATTGAATGGTGCCATTCCAGAGTGCAGAACCCTGACTGGAGAATTCAGTGCTAAATTATTTATATGCGCAGTATAATTAAATCCGCGGAAGGTTAATGTTTGCTGGGGGAAAAAATCGTTACCTTTATTCACTTTGGCTACCACAGAGTGTCTGGTTAGGTGTAATTTGTAGTTGTTTGATCCCAGTTTGGGAAAATTGTGTCGTGTTCTGAGAAAACTGGGCATAATGCTTGTGCGTAAATTGTCATCCCAGATTAGCCTGTGCTTATCAGGGACGACAATTTCCGCTTTTATGGAATTTTTCGTTTAAATGATGTCTCTTCTTAGCGAAAATCCAGTTTAGGCGGAAAGTGTCGTTCCGGATTAGCCTGTGCGGACTGCACAGGCCAATCTGGGATGACACTCTACGCACATGCATTATTTCTAGTTTCCTCAGAACGCAACTAAATTCGGTATCGATCAGAGGCTGTATAAGCCCGACTGCCTCATCTGTAAACACTAACCAGACTTCTTCTGGTCCCGAACGACTGCTGATTGAAAACGTACTATGGATTCCCAGTTTCTGAGAAAACTGGGCAAAATGCATGTGCGTAAATTGTCAGCCCAGATTAGCCTGTGCAGTTCGCACAGGCTAATCAGGGACGACAATTTCCGCTTTCATGATTTTTGTTTTGTATAAATGATGTCTCTTCTTAGCGAAAATCCAGTTTAGGCGGAAAGTGTCGTCCCGGATTAGCCTGTGCGGACTGCACAGGCTAATATGGGACGACACTTTACGCACATGCATCATGCCCAGTTTTCTCAGAACGCGACTCATTTGCAAACACTAACCAGACCTCTCCTGGGCACGAACGACTGCTGATTGAAAAGTACTATGGATTCCCAGTTTCTTGCATTTCTAAAAGCTAAACTTGATCGAGGTTTTACTCTACTGTTTTTATTCAAGAATTGCAATTTGTAAATGTTGAAATTGGAATTTTGGATTCATATAGTTTCTTGCATTTTAAATAGATTAACTCGACCAAAAACTCCACTGTTTTTATCCAAGCATTGCAATGTGTCAATGTTGAATTCACTGTTTCTTGCATTACATGTAGATAAACTTGACCGAAAACTCTACTGTTTTTATCCAAGCATTGTAACTTGTCAATGTTGAAATTGGAATTCGCAAGTATTTTGACTCGCTAGTCAAGCAGTGAGCAGTGGCATTTTTAACAAAACCTGGACGCGAGAGCAGTGAGTCAGAAAGAGTGATAGTATATTGGATTTTTCTCCGTGTGTACAGAGAGCGTCGAGCAGACTTCTTGGTGAACTCAAACGTATAAATAGGTGGTATAGTCGGCCGCATGTAATTTGTTTATGGATTGATAAAAAAAGAATGCTCTGGTGAGAGAGTGAGGATATACAATAACTGTTAAATAATTTAACGACCAGAAAGGAAACAAAGCAAGTCTTGAAGCAGACTTGAAGCTCCGAAGCCGCATATGTTAATAATATTACGTCAATTGGTTGTAATGTAATTAGTTTCATATCGCATATGTATGCATGTTCTTGTAGATCGAATATCGAAGATACGGCGGTGTGATAACAAGATGGCTCGTCACAGGGATACTTTAACGGCGAAGTTGTGATAGTGAATGAATAGTTTATAAGCGCCATATGTATATCTGTGAACGCTGAGACCGCATTACTCGGGGAAACCGTGCCAAGCGTATGTGTGTCGGAGAATTCGCGAGTGTTTGGAATGTAAATACGTCTGCTCCCTGAAATATTTCTGGAAAAGCCATAAATAAATTGAAGCAGTACATGAAACTGGTATTGAAACAGTTTTATTGCCTCGAGCGGAAGATTTTACCTGGGCGATTGTATCTCGAAGCAATACGGAGAGGCGGGTTGTTTCATCGAGGTATCGTTCAAACACTGAAAACGAAGCTGGATTTTTATTGCTCACATTTGTGAAGTTTGTTTTCGGAATTTCACTTTGATTTGAACTGACGGATAAGCGGATACATATACTTTGAACGTCAGTTTGTATAGACTATAACCTTTTGGGATCTGTAAGTGTTGTTTACCTAACATCTGGACAGGAAAACTAGAGTGACCGATGGTGCGTCGTTATTCTTGTGTACCTATGTAAAGTACTTTTTTAACACATTAAAAACTACCGGAAATTTGCTTGTGTGTTTATGGAAAGGAAAAGTAAGTGGATGTAAAAATAAACATAAGTAACCTTATACACTCAGGTGTGTGTGCGCATTAGTGCCTGCTTTTGTGTAACGTCACTAGGTGATCGCGTTGAAAGAATGCAAATCCAAATGTATATTTATTGACAGTGTCTGGCAATTCGTGTGTATCAGAAAATTTATAACTCCGGATGTTAGTATCTTAAAGCGATTATTCTCAGCACTGTTGATCATCTAATTCCTTCCACCCAACTGATCGCCCGGATTATCAGTTACCCATCTCACTGATATGCCATGCCGATGACTATGCGTCTGGAATGGACAAGGGTACGACGTGTTATCGCCATAAAATCATCGCTGGCCTATTTGTGCAAGGTAATTGAGCGTATATGTGTCGTGTTCAGAAAAAAATGGGCATAATGCATGTGCGTAAAGTGTCGTCCCAGATTAGACTGTGCAGTCCTCACAGGCTAATCAGGGACGACAATTTCCGATTTCATGGAATTTTTCGTTTAAATGATGTCTCTTCTTAGCGAAAATCCAGTTGAGGCGGAAAGTGTCGTCCCGGATTAGCCTGTGCGGACTGCACAGGCTAATCTGGGACGACACCTTACGCACATGCATCTTGCCCAGTTTTCTCAGAACACGACTTAATTAGGGGGACCGCATGAACTTCGTAATACATACACACACTCACATGAGTAATGCAGAAATATTGAGCTTTAGTAGAATTACCCTTGTATAATTACATTTGTCATTAGTTTCCCACGATCAAAGCCCTGTGTATGGACTTTTTTCCGTCGTTTCTTTCAAATATCGATTCCACCATAAAGTCCAAATAGTAAGGAGTATACTCGTTGTACTTAGAGCTGCCGGTATTTTCGTGTATGGCAGAATCCATACTACGGTGTATACCGACCTCGTATGTATAGGAGTATTATTAATACAAACTATTTAAGTCTTAATTGACCAAGCTAATAATAGTTATATAAAAATAGAATACATAAAACCTGAGCGTCTGTGTGCAACGTTTAAAAACACGCTAACTTATAGGCAGGATGGTCGTAAATAAAAGTCTGATTTAAATTACAGTTTCTTCAAACGTTAACCAAAAGAGCTCTTGATAGACGCGTATATTTCTACTTCATTCTTATTAAATTCTGTTTACTTTAGCTTTAGGAAGGGTTGAGTATTGGAATTGATTTCCATTTTACATACAGCAATTTTTGTTTAGATGTTATAGGTTTTGAAATAAGCGTCCAGACAGAATGGGACTTTCAGTTTCTTATCTACGTTCAGTTTCTATCCCGTACTCAAATACTTACAAACAACGTATAAGGTATGATAAACATTGAAATTTACTATTCTCAGTTATATTATTCTGATATCGTTTTCATTTAATTCAATGTTTCACACGAAAGAGAAAACATATTGAAAATTATCTAATAATAGTTCAGCCGCCCACATCAAGTATTTATCGACTAAAGTCATGAAGCTTTGGCCGGAACATTCAATTGTCTGCAATAACAACTCAAACCACATAGGAAGTATCACGCGTACACGGCTGTTTAATGCATTGTTATACTTCATTTAAATATACTATTTGTAGTTATATTATACTAATATCGTTTTCATTAAATGCAATGTTTCACACGAATGAGAAAACATATTGAAAATAATCTAATAATAGTTTCTCCGCCCACATCAAGAATTCAGCGACTAAAGTCATGGAGCTATGGCCGGAACATTCAATTGTCTGCAATAACAACTCCGACCACATCATGGGAAGTGTCACATGGCTGTTTAATGCATTGTTATACTGTATCTGGCATCTGCAGCATTAGTTGGTGCATTTTTGTATTATTGTCGGCGATTTTAATGAGAAGATTTATATAATTATAGTGCACGTGTATAAAGGATGAATGACAATATCCTTTTGTTAGAAGATATGGAAACCACCAGGCGTTATGTGTATACAAAATTAATGTTTGCTTTTCAAATAGTCTGGGTTACCATAGGTATTAATATTGTGTATGTGGTGCGAAAATCAAAACCCTGGTGGCGTTCAAAAAGGCGGTTGATGCCAATAAATAAATCTGCGATAAATCTGCCACTTACTATTCACTGGTTTGAAAGAAAGTTAATTTCAGCTTAACCATTTTATATAAAACAAATTCTATATGATTTCTTTGTTATACTTTCTATTTTATACACAATTCGAGTATCTGAGTTAAGTTTCTTGTTCTTTAGATATATGTTTGCATTTATAAGCAAGTGCATGAGTGCAGATGCCGCATCACGATCTATATACGTGTTGCCGTTGGCAAATCTATAAAAGACCTTTAAACCTACGAAGTAAAACATTATTGCTGTAAGTAAATCCCACAATTATACTTTCAAAGGCATCATATGCATATTACAGCATTTTCAGATTCAATGCACATTTTGTTCTAACACTCATTTAGTTAATACCCACTGAGAACGCGTTTATCCTAACTTGATGTTTCCGAGACAAAATGCTGGCAATTCAAACGACGTAAAAAAGGAATAGAAATTAGATGTAACATGTCATAAACGTCATTGTTTGCAATTATATGCACTGTAAGACATTACAAGAACATTCCTGATTTAATTAACACCTGTTGAAACGTACACTAGTCTTTTCCATGAGTAGGTCTTAAACAGGTACACAAACAAGTATAAGTTATAACTAACAGATTGACCATATCTTAAACTTGGTTAATGTATAGTATACAGGTTTTTCTCTCACTTGTTTTACTATGTTGATTTGCATTTGTTCTAACATTCTTTAAGCGGATATGCGTTTCTCCAGCTTTGCACAAAAATAATCTATTGCAAAAGTATTCAGTACCATTGTATCTTTATTGTGTTCAGTAAAATCGATAACAACATAAGGCAATGCTCGTTGAATGGTACAATAACATTTATAAATAAACACTCACTAAATTATTTACTATTAAACACAAAACAAACGAATGAACAACACAAAACCAATGGAAGTCGGAAAGGCTATTCATATTAATAATGAATTACCGCATTCATCCCACACCTGTAACTCTAATTAACTTTTCGAGGCATGTGCGTCATGCATAATTATGTCATGAAGTATAGTCTAGCAGACCGCAGGACCGTCTGTATTTGCGTAAATTACTTGTGCACGTGGTCAATCCAGAACCAAAAGATGTATCATTTATACAATATATGCTAAGACTAGTACACACAAGACAACATCAGTTCTAAAAATTTCCGCATGTGAACATGAATTATATATATGAACATGATAACTGAGCTGATAGGAGAGTTATTTATCACTTCCGTTATGCGAAACAATGCCTAGTAAAACAGGTATTCACATCTGATTTTCGTTCCCAAACATCATAAAACTGCGTTTTATTATTTATATAAAGCATATACTAATCAGCAAGCTTTAGCATTAACAAAGCGCTGACACATACAAAGAAATGTATAAAGTTGATTATAATCAATGTACATATATTTTCAAAACATAATGCTATAAGACATGTTTGCGTATATGCATTTGCAGTTTACTTTGGATAGAGAACGAGCATAGCATTAATATAAATTGCTTTACTTATTTTCCAAATGCGTATTATCATAGCATGTTGTATGGTTTTTCTTTACAATCGAAACTCTCAAATCGGTATACTTCTGAACACTTGTATACAAGTATTTATAAGTACGTTGTGCGTTCCTGACCATACCCAATTTGTCTTAAAAGGTTTAAAACACATGAGCTTTACAGCAGGTTTAAATTTGACTCGTGTCTTCACATATGACACATACAAAAGTGACAGTGGATGTATTTCGATATACATATACATCGACAGCAGCAGCTGTATACTACGCTATTAAAAACGCATTTACTAAAATAAAAAAATGTGAATTATTTACTCATATAATTACATACACAGTTAATATGTACTGTACTCGTAGCCATGCCTTTATAAAGTCTGCAAAATAATATCTCAAATCTACCCCAATTAAAATATTGCTATTGTGTATGTCGCATTAGACATACAGCAATCTTTCAATGTATTAGATATACATGTACAGCAATATTTCAATGTTTATCAGATTGTAAATAATGCGCATATACTGTGGTTGTGCAAATAAAAATCAAAACATCTCAGTAGTATAATGCAGTTGTTGCAATAAAATAAATACGAACACAAGAAAATATATATAAAAAAATCAGACACGTATATGGTTATATAAAGAAAATAACAACAGTAAGCAGGTTTTGTGCTTTTAAGTATGGTCCAATTATTTAATTTGGTATGAATGCATGGTCACCAGGGTCATTTGCTTTTACGGCTGTTTTGTAAACTTTGTAAAATTTACTAGTCAATTGTCAGAAACCATTGTCAGAATTGAAGATAATTGCAAAGAAATGCTTTTGACACGACGTTGTACTAAATTTAGTTTGCTGTTTAAAATATGGCTGTTACTTGATCATCTTTGAGAATTGGTTGACTGTGCTTCAATTCATATTCTTACATGCCATGCTATGCATCGCTGAGAAATGATGATATTATCTCATTTGAGCGACACAGAGGCATTTTAATAGGATATTTACAGTTTATAATGTATGTGAATTATTTCTTCCGTGCGCCTGATACGCATACCTGGATTTTGCGCACATCATCTCCCGTTAGAGAATGTTCAAACCATTCCTGTTAAAAGAGATTGTTACCTCTTTGATTGACGTAATTTACAGTTCCTTATCTGTAGTTAAATCATGTTAATCTGTGCAGTAGACGTATGAAACAGTTTAGAAATAAACTATTGGTTGCATTTATACTTTAATGTGCTAGTATAGTTCGTAATAACTAATATTCATTATTATGAATGAAATGGATAGAACTTCCAGGTTAACATAACAGCTTTAATAATAACAGTTCGTGATAGTTTTCTATAGGTATCATTATTATTTTTTAAACAAAAAAGTATTTTTTCAGTAAAGCGCAACCGCGCGTTTGTAACATGAAGTCCCCACACTTATCCGACATTTTCTAACCGTTCAAACGCGCGGTTGCACTTTGCTGAAAAAGAACACTCTTATTTGTTAAAAAAACCCACAATACCTATGAAAACGCTCACGAATGAGCGGGCTCTCCACTTAATCCCATTAAAAATGGCGAAATATTTAAAAAGAACATCCTTAATAATGTTGTCTGTGTCGCGCTTAATTCTCCCAACACAGATCTTAAAAGTCACGTGGTATAGGCACCGTGTAATGGTATTTTTTAGGATGCGCATCCTGATGTTGGTTTTAACTACCATAAGTCCATGTTTACCTACCATAGACCCAATGGGCTTTTTGTTTCTCTTTCAAATGTACAAACTACACATTTATCTTCGCTTTTACCACTAGTATAATTATTTTCGAAACGATCATCATCATTATCTCCCCAATCACAATAATCGTACGAACACTTTTGATTTTGTTCAAACTTCGATCTACAAGTCTAAGAACATCATTAACACATTCATTTTTCTTCACTAATTATAGGTGGGCACAAATAAAAATTGAGTATTGCACGTTACATTTCTTTCGATCGCCGTTTCTTAAATACATATATATTATTATCTTTTTTGCTGTGTAGTTATTGTATAAGTGTCGCTCTTAGCTAATTTGCGCTTATCCGCATTAAACTACTGACAGTTTTGCTGCTTATCATTGTCTGAATTGTTTCGTAGGTCATGCAATATCTGCATTCTGTATTACCAATGTTCACGCTTCCGTCTGTTATCCTTTAGCTGATCTAAATACTGTTGAGGTGATTGATGTTATTGTTTCTGCTTTTTGTTCGGATCCAGGGTATCGAGCATATTAAACAAAGTTCGGTTCTATCTTACAGTTCAACCATTTCCCAAATGAGGATGAGATGTTGTTCCCCATTCATTTCCATAAAGTCCAGGATAATCTTTTTATTAGTTCATATTTTAAAATGGATCCTTGATCAGATTGTAACGTTGTCTGGATGCCATAATTGACAATAAAATGAATATTTTGCAAGTTGAAACGTGATTACAAGAATGTTACCAAAGTCTTTTCATGGCTCTACTGGGAGATAATTTGAAACGTTATCTCAATGCTTAAAATTTTGTACAAGATATAGTATTTGCATATTGTTAACAAAAAATAATTTAGCGAATATTTGTATTTACTTCATTTAATCGTGAATACAAATGTTGTCGTTCTGTATCTCTGCTGATTCTGAACCATGAATAATTTAAGTGTAATTAAATCGAAATGTAATTTTATTGCGTTGCTTTTTAATTTGAATGTCGATGCTATGAGGTTGATGTTAATTTCAACGTTTGTGTTTTGTTATCTTTTCTTGGCAAAGCGTAATGTTTCCGCGCCATTTAGTCATGTTAAACCCCGCATGCTTTGCATTGACCGTTCCAAGGCGGTTACCCCAGCTTGAATCATGCTTTTCTTTCTATTCCAATGTATGTTATCATCGTTAACATAGTTTATATGATTGTTCAGTCAGAATGGGACATTATAAGATATAAATATATAGCATATGTTGTACTTTAACCCCGTACTAAAATAGACATACAGCCTATAATAAATTACTGCAGTTGAAATATACAGTATCCAGTAATATAATAATGTTAATCGTTTTCATAAAGTACAATGTTTCAAACTACAGAGATATGATCTATAATAATCTAAACTAATCTATTGCATCTAGCTCGCGTCATGCATATGTCTGTCTGACAGACCCATTGTCTGCAATAACAAATCCGACCATATGGGAAACATAACATATACAGAGTTGTCTAACGCTCGTTCAGAGATATGAAAGCCAACAGGCGTATCGTGTGTTGTATTGAAAATGATTGTTATTCCGGGTTACTGTTAGGATTGTGTCTGACGTGAGAAAATCTTAAATGTGGTTTAAAAAGAGAGTTTATGACAACAGACAAAGAGACGAGAAATGTATCAGATAAGACTCAGATAGAAGTTTATTTCTGATAAACTATTTACACAGAACGTAACTGAATGCAAAAGCCGCAAAACGATCTGTATGCTTGTTGGCAATCTTCTTACGGGTCTTAACAAATCAACGATATTGGCGGTTGTTATCAGACATAACAGCTATTGATTTTTTTTTTTAACTGAGAAAATATACAATAGTTATCTGTGTATGTGCGTCACAAGGTTCTTCGACGAAACTTTTAATCCACCTGGTTGCTTTGTTGCTGCAAGTATAAAAAAGCTAGAATTAACTATGGAGAGAGAACTTGCTAAATGAATTTCCAATATATTGCATAGCATTTCACTAACTTCTAGACATTGCTAAAACCATTTCGTAAACCAACCTTCGTAAAGCCGTAGCCCGCTAAAGATGCACAATATTCAAAATTCGTTCACAAAAAATTAAATTAACCAGGTTTATATGAAATTGACCTATTTTTAGAATCATGCATAGACTCGCCCAAATTTTACTCTTGCCAAAAATAAAGGACCACGAAGGTGTGTATGATAGAAGTGCAATACTGCTGGAGCTTCTGGAGTTTCACTTCTTTATATCCACTCGTACACGCGTGTTCTGGCAATGTTTTACAATCCACATTCTTGGAGGGGCATTTATCATGGTGGAATAAAGCGATTTACCTTGATTGATCAAACAAGTTGATCGTGTAATGATAACTTTCGTTTGTTCTTAACCCTTTGAGCGCTGGAACCGGATTTTGAAGGCCTTTGCAAACAGTTTGGATCCAGATGAGACGCCACAGAACGTGGCGTCTCATCAGGATCCAAACTGTTTGCTATTCTGATAGTATTCTTTGAAAAAAAATCAAAGAAAATGCTAATTTTAGAAATTTAGCAGACAACATTTTAGCAGACGACAAATTTCCCAGCATGCAAAGGGTTAA
>VMBQ01002859.1:31990-79812 GCA_007657795.1 Dreissena rostriformis | reverse complement strand
GCCATATCTTGGAAGTGCTTTGGCGGATTTCATTGAAACTTGGTATGAGTATATATATGGATAAGACAATGATGCACGCCAAATGGCATTGTACAACATCTGTTAATAACGGAGTTATGGCCCTTTGTATCTTGAAAAAATGCTTTTTACTATAGGCACTTTTGTGTCCGGAGCCATATCTTGGAAGTGCTTTGGCGGATTTCATTGAAACTTGGTATGAGTATATATATGGATAAGACGATGATGCACGCCAAATAGCATTGTACATCATCTGTAAATAACGGAGTTATGGCCCTTTTTATCTCGAAAAAAATGCTTTTTACTATAGGCACTTTTGTGTCCGGAGACATATCTTGGAAGTGGTTTGGCGGATTTCATTTAAACTTGGTATGAGTATATATATGGATAAGACGATGATGCACGTCAAATGGCATTGTACATCATCTGTTAATAACGGAGTAATGGCCCTTTGTACCTTGAAAAAATGCTTTTTTTCTATAGGCACTTTTGTGTCCGGAGCAATATCTTGGAAGTGATTTGACGGATTTCATTGAAAATTGGTATAAGTATATTTATGGAAAAGACGATGATGCACGCCAAATGGAATTGTACACCATCTGTTAATAACGGAGTTATGGCCCTTTGTATCTTGAAAAAATGCTTTTTACTATAGGCACTTTTGTGTCCGGAGCCATATCTTGGAAGTGCTTTGGCGGATTTCATTGAAACTTGGTATGAGTATATATATGGATAAGAGGATGATGCACATTAAATGGCATTGTACACCATCTGTTAATAACGGAATAATGGCCCTTTGTATCGTAGTATGTTCATCCGTCCGATTTGCACCCATCCTTAAACAAAATATATGTTGCGGGGGATATCAATTCTACGAATTCGCTTGTTAATAATCCCCTAAATCTCTCGGAAATCTCCTGGTGATGTTTAGAGTTTAGTTGTTGTCTTTCGTCTTATCAATATTACAGCTCCAGTTTACCCAAGGGAAATGTTTATACCTTCTCAAGGCCCGCACACAATTAAGGTCACAAAAATCTAGTCATTCAAAACAATTTGCGCAATGTTTGAGTATCTATGCTTCCCGTTTAACAATAATAATTTAACATCCACTTAATCATTACACAAATAAGATATTTAAGTTTCAGAATACCAAGACAATAATAATAAAATAATAAAATAATAACAATAGAATAAATAAAAGCAGAGCGTCTGTGTGCAAGTTTTTTTAAACATCTCTATTTACGGTCATCTTGTCGGCAGTATGTGTCAATTATTATTGATTTCTACATAACACACAGCAACTTTTTGTCAACATATGATTAGCTTGCAAATTATGACCCAGTCAAAATAGGAGTTGACTGCTTCTTATATACAGTATACGTTCAGTTTCTATCCCGTACTCATATAGTGACAAATAACGTATAAAACATGATAAACATTTAAATATACTATTCGCAGTTATATTATTTATTTATGTACTGTTCTATTATATTAATATCGTTTTCATTTAATTCAATCTTGCACAAGAGAGAGAAAACATAATGAAAATAATCTAATAATAGTTTATCCGCCCACATCAAGTATTTATCGACTAAATTCATGCAGCTTTGTCCGGAACATTCAATTGTCTGCTATAACCACTCCGACCACATGGGGAGTGTTACATGTACACAGTTGTCAATTGCATGGTATTACTTCCTGTACTTCAGTAAACTAAAACTGCAGCATATAAACCAAACAGCAGATGAATATGGAATCTGTAGTTAGAAGATTGGTGCATATTTGTATTGTAACATTGCTGTACATAAATAATACAAAATAATACAGCAGCAGATAAACCAAACTTTAGACAATAATGGTATTTTCAGCATGAGCTTGGTTCATGTTTGTATTATTTTCAGCGATTTCGATTTTAAGCACATTTTCATAATGACAGTACATATGTATACATTGATGTCTGGCCCTACCATTTGGTAAGACGACATGGAAACCACCAGGCGTTATTTGTATAAACAGTTTGTTTTTTTTAAATATTTCGGGTTACCATAGGGATTGTGTCTGAGGTGCAACCAATAAAAACTCTTGTGGCATTCAAAAAGACGGTTGATGCCATCCGACAAAAAAATGCAATAAATCTGCCACATAACACTTACTGGTTTGAATGAAAGTTAATTTCAGCTTAACACTTTAACACATAACAAATACTAGATTGTTTCTTTGTTGTACTCCCCATTTTCTACACAGATTGAGTATTTAAGATATGTTTCTTTTTCGTTCTCTCTCTCTCTCTCTCTCTCTCTCTCTCTCTCTCTCTCTCTCTCTCTGTGTACACGTTTTTGTCTCTCTTTTTTAACTATGTTTGTTCCAACATTCTTTAAGCGAATATGCGTATGTCCAGCTTAATCCACAAATAATCTATTGCAAAAGTATTCAGTACCATTGTATTTTTATTGTGTACAGTAAAATCGATAACATCAAAAGGCAGTGATCGTTGAAAGGTATAATCACATTTATAAATAGTCACTGATTTATTTAATATCAAGCACTCAACAAACAAATGCACAAAACATAACCATTCGAAGTCGGGAAGGCTATTCACATTTATAATGAATTACCGCATTCATCACACACCTGTGACTGTAATTAACCTTTCGAGGCATATGCGTACTGCAGACGTCATGAAATACAAACTAGCAGACTGCAAGACCGTCTGAATGTTGGTAAATTACTTGTGCACATGGGCAACCAGTACCGAAAGATGTATTCTTTATGCAATATACTATTACACACACACAGTCAGTTCTTCCTATTCCCGTATGTGAACATGAATTATATATATGAAAATGATTAGTGAGTTGCTATGAGAGTTAATTTATTACTTCCGTTATGCAAAAAAACCTTCTCAAAACAGGTATCCACATCTGGTTTACATTCCCAAACAGCATACAAGTGCGTTTTATTATTCGTATCAAGCAAATACTAATTAACAAGCTAAAACATGAAACAAGAGCTGACAAATAAAAAATAAATGTATGAGATGTATATACTCTTAAAACATTAGACATTTTGCGTATTGCGTTACGTTTTCTTATCTGCATAAATTCAGCCAGAAGAGAAAAGGAGCTTTGATATTGTATTGCAATACATCTCAAGAAGTAATTGTGAAATTAGAAAAGAAAAAAAAATATCATTCTGTTGACAGACTAATGCATGTACATTAGATAGAGGAAAGATAGAGGAAGAGCATAGCATTTATGTAAATTGCTTTATTACTTTCCGAATGCGTATTATTAAATCATGTAGTATGATATTATTTAACAATCAACACTATCAAATCGGTATAATTCTGAGTACTTTTGTAAATGTATTTATAAGTATGCGTACGTTTCTGACCATAAACAATGTTTCTTAATCCGTTTAAAACACAGGAGCTTGGAAGCACGTATATTTTTTACACAATGTCGTCATTCTTGGTAACATAACACGAATGCTACCTAAGCCTTTTCATGGCTCTTATGTGAGATAATCTGTTTGTATTTTGATACTGTATCTCAATGCTTCAAATTATGTACAAGGTGCATTTTGTTCAATCTTCTAAACATTAAGGAATTTAGCTTATATTTGTATTTATTTCACTTGATTGTGTCTTAAAAAGTTGTAGTTCTGTTTTCGTCTGATTCTTAAAATTTAATTGTAATTACATGTTAATCTAATTATTATTCTTTTTTTTTAAATTTGAATGTCGTTCCTATGAGGTTAATATTCATTTCAACGTGTGTGTTTTGTAATGTATTCTGGGCTAAGTTTGAGGGTTCGTCGAGTTAAACCCCGCATGCTTTGCATTGACCATTCCAAAGCGGTTACCGCTGCTTTGATCATGGTTTAGTTGTTTATTGTATGCATTGTTTTGCCTTGAATAGGATATTGGTCATACTTAACTAGTGGACAAGCATTAATGTCCTAGTATTTCTGGAGTTTCACTATTTCTATTTATTGTATCATCATAAGCTTAGTTTATATTTGAGTGTCCAGTCAGAATGGGACCTTGCAATGTATATTATGAATGTCCTGATAATACTTCTGGATTACATTATTCCTATTTATTTTATCATCATATGCTTAATTTATATATGAGCGTCCAGTCAGCATGGGATTTTAAAATATACAGAATATGTTGTACTATATTCCGTACTAAAATAGACATACAGCCTATAATAAATCACTGCAATTGAAATATACGGTATCCAGTAATATAATAATGTTTTCGTTTTCATAAAGTACAATGTTTCAAACTACAGAGATATGATCTATACTAATCTAAACTAATCTATTGCATCTAGCTCGCGTCATGCATATGTCTGTCTGACAGACCCATTGTCTGCAATAACAAATCCGACCATATGAGAAACATCACATTGACAGAGTTGTCTAACGCCTGTTCAGAGATATGAAAGCCAACAGGCGTTTCGTGTATTGTATTGAACATGTTTGTTATTCCGGGTTACTTTTAGGATTGTGTCTGACGTGAGCAAATCTTAAATGTGGCTTAAAAGGAGGTCTGTTGATGCCAACAGACGAAGGCACGAGAAATCTACAAGATAAGACTCAGATAGAAGTTATTTTCTGCTAAACCATTTACACAGAACGTAACTTAATTCAAAACGCCGCAAAACGATCTGTATGCTTGTTGGCCATCTTCTAACGGGTCTTGACAAATCAACGATATTGGCGGTTGTTATCAGACATAACAGCGATCGAATTTTTTTTGAACTGAGAAAATATACAATAGTTATCTGTGTTTGTGCGTCACAAGGTTCTTTGACGAAACTTTTATTCCACCTGGTTGCTTTGTTGCTGCAAGTATGAAATAGCTAGAATTAACTATGGAGAGAGAACTTGCTCAATGAATTTCCAATATATTGCATATCACTAACTTCTAGACATTGCTAAAACCATTTCGTAAACCAACCTTCGTAAAGCCGTAGCCCGCTAAAGATGCACAATATTCAAAATTTGTTCACAAAAATTAAATTAACCAGGTTTATATGAAATTTACCTATTTTTAGTATCATGAATAAACACGCCCAAATTTTACTTCACTCGTACACTCGTGTTCTGGCAATGTTTAAAAATCCACATTCTTGAGGGGCATTTATCATGGTGGAATAAAGCGATNAAAAAAAAAAAAAAAAAAAAAAAAATATAAATAAAATAATATGTGTAAAAATGACTTATCTTTACAATGTCGAGAGAATTTGCTCAATCAATTTCCAATATATTGCTTAGCGTTTCACTAACTTCTAGACATTGCTTAAACCATTGCGTAAACCAATTTTAGACATATCGTAGACCGAATAAGATACACAATATTCAAAATTCGTTCACAAATTGAATTTACCAGATGTATATAAAACTTACCTACGGAATTTATATTCTCATGATTTGGGATGCCAAAGTTTTGTTTACACGTGCACGCGTGTTCTGGCAATGTTTTATAATCTACATTCTCGGAGGGCATTTATCATGGTTGAATAATGCGATTTATCTTGAGTGATCGAGGCAGTTGGTCATGTAATAATTACGTTCGTTTGTTCTTCTTTACTTATGAATGCAAGTTACAGCGATCTTATCATGACAACATTTAGTGCTGCCTCTTATCTATGCATTTGCACATTGTATAAATGTCCACGTGCTCGTCATTAATTATGTATAAACGTACACTAAACTTCATCAGCAGGCGTTTTATTATACATTTAAATATACTGGTACTACGTATAACAGCGTGTGCTATCGTTAGTGTGCATAATCATAGTGAAGATAGTACAATCAGTGTGAATAAAGAAGATATATCAATACAATGTTCACTGAATCGATTTTTAATTACAGTTCATTGAAGGATAATGTCGATAAAATTATTAACGTGGCTTACTTAACCGTTTTCTTTTAACACATCAACGATTTTGGTGGTTGTAATCAGACATTACAGCTTCTAAACCTTTTTAGAAGTGTGCAATATAATCATGTTTTTTGTTAATTTGCGTCACAACATTCTTCGACGAAACTTTAAATCCATCTGGTTGCTTTGTTACTGAAAGAGTAAAAGGCCCTCACATAATAGTGTGTAATTAGTTTTTTGTCAGGCTCTACATCGGAGAAGCTTTTGTTGATCACTTAAAATTAAATTTACAATGTCGAGAGATTTTGCTCAATATATTTCTAATATAATGCATAGCGTTTCACTAACTTGTAGATGTTTTTAAAACCATTTCGTTAACCAACTTTAGAAAAATCGTAGCCCGCTAAAGATGCACAGTATTCAAAATTCGTTCACAAATTAAATTTTACATGTGTATATGAAACTTACCTATTTTGAGTATCATCATAAGACATGCCAACGTTTTTCTTCACTTGTGCAAGCGTGTACTGGCAATGTTTTATAATCCATATTCTTGGAGTGCATTTATCATGGTGGAATAATGCGATTTAGCTTGAGTGATCGAGACAGTTGGTGATGTGATAATTACATGCTTTTGTTCTTAATCACTAATACATTTTGGTTAAAGAGATCTTATCTTGACAACATTTAGTGATGCCTCTTATCTCTACACTTGCACATGGTATACATGTCCACGTGTTCATCATTAATTATGTATACAAATACAATTAACTCCAACATTAGGCGTAGTATTATACATTGTTATATACTTGTACTACGTACAACAGCGTGTGCCATCGTTAGTCTGCAACATCATATGGTAGATATGATCAGTGTGCATAACGAAGCAATAGCAATACAATGTTCACTGACAGAATCGATTTTTGAACTAAAGTTCATTGACAGACGATGTCGATAAAACATAATTACGTGGCTTACTTTTGGCTTACTGTTGACGGATAAAAAGCACTTCAAATCGATTACCACAATTGGTAACTTCTTTATTTGACTGTTGCAGGAAGCGAAACGTCTTTTTCCGAGTGTATTGAGCTTATATTATTATTTTTTTTGTGCAGGCAAACATTCAGTTATTCAAAACTAGTGTCGAATTTAAATCAGTTTAATATCGCCCCAATTTTTAGATTTTAAACACTTTCTTAGAAAATGAAACACGAGATACACCACAATGGTACAACTTACGTAAAACATATACTTATTAATAATGTGTATTTCGTGTGCTTTATTACAAAAGTTTGTGGAAAAAGTCAATCATTTATTACATAAGTTTTCAGAAAAAGTACGTCCATTTAAATTATTACTTTTTCATTAATATAGTCTATCCCAATTTACTTTTATGTAGCCGAAATATTTGCCTAAGCGTACCATCTTCATACATCGACTATTTCCAGGGTGTTCGTTGATTTATTTTTAACTCTTTCAGTGCTGGAACCGAATTTTGAAGGCCTTTGCAAACCGTTTGGATCCAGATGAGACGCCACAAAACGTGGGGTCTCATCAGAATCCTAATTGTTTGCTATTCTGATAGTATTCTTTGGGAAAAAAATCGAAGAAAATGCTAATTTTAGAAATTCAACAGACGATATTTTAGCAGACGACAAATTTCCCAGCATGCAAAGGGTTAGAGTGCTCATTATCTTGTAAGACCACATTATTGATGCGCTATACAAGTAATTACTTGCGTATACTGATTGCTGAATATATTATGTATCCGACACGTTAACATTTTCTTATAAGCATACGCACAGCCAAAACGCGATACTACGAATCGCATTACAACGAAATATCGGAATTTTACGAACAAGGTTGCTGGTCTTGTCCGATCTCCCTGCATATATTTAACCAAAAATATGAGATAGAACAAAAACGCGATCGAACGAAAGATGAGATTTTGCGAATGTTTTGTCCGGGCGCTTCATTAAATTGACAATGTGAATCTGTCTTGATATTACGAATGGGTTTGCAACCGTGACTCTTCACTCCTTATCGAAAATAGTTTAACACCTTACCCTATTAGTATATGTTTGACACTTACTGCACATTGTCAACTGAGTGGCGAACGACATTCCTTTGTAATAACACTTTAACAATATCATGTACAAACAATTGATCAATATAACCGTAGCAGAACCGTGCATTGCCTGTATAATTGTTTATTTGTTTATATTTAAACATATTGTTCAAAAATGATTTCACGACGCTGGGTAGTAATATTACAGCGTCGTACACGATGTTTCAACATCTTAAAGATGCGATTCTACAAAAGATGCGACACTACGAACAATTCCGTATCTCCCTTGACAATTCGTTGCATCGCTGTATCACATTTATAATGCATCAACACCTACCGATTTATTAGCGATGGAATCTGTTTTTCTCGTTAAAAAAAGATCGGGCGTCAAATTCAGTTGATACATGATAGCTTTTTATACACCCATAAAAACTAACTCTCTTTATTTCTGTACATTCTCTCAATAAATCCCCGATGCATTCTTGATAGCAACGGTACTTAGGTGTACCCTAATGGAAAGCTATAATTTGCGATAGAAAACGCATTATGTAAAAGTTCCTCACTCGCTTGGAAAGCCTTAAGTATATTCAAATTACATTCTTCAATTAAGCTACACATACACAAAATGTTCATAAGATAACAGAACAAACATTGAGTGCATTTTTAAAACCACGAAGCTCTTAACATGCTGTTACATTTATTGTTTGATCGGCGTTTAACATGTTATGCAGTCAAGCGAAGAGTTTCATTGCATAGTATGTTATACAATTTTGTAATATTCCTTTTTTTCTTATAATAAGATTGCTTTATTTTGTCTGTGAAAACAAAGCGAACGTAATACATGTACTTTAATTAGTGAGATAAGTTTATCCTTCTTTTTTGTTCAGTAACATGTTCAATACTAAACCCCAACAAGTGTTAATAGTTCGACACCTGGAACTTAAAACAGATTTTATTTATTTTTATTTTATTTTTTTATTATTTAATTTATTGTATTATTTAATTCATGTCACACGACGCAAATGGTTCCGGTCTGTTTAAAAACATGGTTTCCAGGGAATGGTGCAGTTATCTATATAAGGTTGAAGTGAAAAATATTGAACACTTTTGAAGTCATATTGTTTGTACAATTTGCATGAAACTGACTTACTCAGAACATTTTTTTTTAATGATATTTTTGCCGAGTTTCAAAATGCTTATGGTCCGTAGAAAAACATGGCGGGGCAGTTTTCCTTATATATCTCTAGCAAAACCTAAAAACACTATTCATATTGAAATTTGCTAAGAACATTTTTTCTAATGATAACTTGGTCGAATTCGAAAATGGTTCCGGGTTGTTCAAAATCATGGCCTCTAGAGGATGGGTTAGGCACTTTAACAGTATATGGCTTAAGTGAAAACTATTGAAGTAATATTTTTTGTACACTTTGCAAGGAACTTGCTCATAACATTTGTTTAAATGATATCTTTGCCGAGTTTGAAATCACAATCATTTTGAAAATTTCTCAGAACATTTGTTATTATGATATCTTGGTCGAATTCGAAAATGGTTACAGTCCGTTAAAAAACATGGCTTCCAGGGGATTGGGCAGTTATCCTTATTTGGTTTAAGTGAAACATATTGAACTCTATTAAAGTTATATCGTTTGTACGATTTGCACGGAACTAACTTGCTTAGAACATTTTCTTTTACTTATATTTTTGCCGCGTTTCAAAATGCTAATTTTTCGTTGAAAAATATGGCTACCAGTGCGGGGCAGTTTTCCTTATATATCTGTAGCAAAACCTAAAAACACTATTGAAGTCACAATCATCTTGACATTTGCTCAGAACATTTTTTCTAATGATATCCTGGTCGAATCATAGCCTCTAAGGGATGGGTTAGTCACTTTAACAGTATATGGCTAAAGTGAAAACTATTGAAGTAATATTTTTTGTACACTTTGGTTTTGGTCCGTTGAAAAACATGGCTGCTAGTGAGCGGGCAGTTTTCATTATATGGCTGGGAAACCGCTATTGTACAAGTTTAAGAAGTCAAATTTGTTGTAAAATCTTCACGAAACTTACTCCGAATATTTGCTCTTATGATATCTTTGTTCCGGTCCATAAACAAAAACATAACTGCCTAATGACTAGGCGGATTTTCTTTTAAGGATTTATTAACGCATTGTGAATACTCTATGAGTCACTTTTTTGCGCAATTACGATGAACTATGGTCAAAACATTTGTTCTGATACCACCTTAGTCGAGTTCGGAAATGGTTTCGTTGCGTTGAAATAGAGCTGTTATGGTGGGTTTGGCAGATATCCTTAAATGGGTGTAGTGCAACATTACCAGTTCCTTTGGGTCTCAGGAGAGCGCCTTATTGCCGTTTGGATCGTGTGTTTCTCATGTAAGGAAAATTTAGTTTATAAATTGATTTGATTGTTCAAAACAATCTTAATACATGCGTATTCTGATCACTATATTTTCAGTTATGTTTAATGCAATCCTATACTGAAATGTACAGATATGTATACAAACATCAAAAGCATTCTACAGCATTTTGAGATTGACTACTCATTCTTTGTAAAGATCTTGTATTGTTTACAAACTGGGTAAACGCTTTGTCAATGCTGACAGTTTCCTAGACAACTGATTTGCAATTCGAAATGGCAAAACAGAAAATAGTAGGCTTTAGCAAATAATTATTCCGGATAAAAAAAATCATTATTAACAATCAGCTGTAGCGTAAAACATGGTAAGATAATTCTTGAGTTTATTGGCACTTGTTGAAACGTTAACCAGTCTTTTTGTATCGATCTTCTGCAGGTACATGTAGAAAACATGGACTAAACATGTAATGTTTGGATACATTGGCTTACATAAATTTGTGTACCGCTAAACTCAGCATTGTGGAATGTGTCAATTTTCTTTACATCGCTTAAGTTAAACCATGTGTGCACTTAATTTTTGTGAAATTTTTGTCCAATCATCTTGAACATTTCTTATAACTTATATTCTAATGAAGTATCGGGCGAGTTAAGAAATGTTCCGGTCCGTTTAAAAACATGGCCGCCAGGAGGCGAGGCAGTTTTCCTTATATGGTCATATGGAAACCTTGTGAACAGTCTTGAGGTCAACTCTATAATTTCAATCTCCAAACAATTCTCAGAACATTTGCTATAAGGATATCTCGGTCAGGTTCACAAGAGGTCCCAGTCCATTGAAAAACCTGGAAAAACATGGGTGACATGACTTGGCTTTTGCTATAAATATAGGAAAAACTTCCGCGAAGTGACACTTTTTGCTCATTTACTATGAAATATGCTCAGACCTTTTGTTTTAACGATTGCTTTGCAAAGTTGAAAAAATGTGATTCTGGTCTTTCAAAATCTGGGCGAATGGGGGTATTTTTCCTTATTTAGGGAAATTTTGTTAACCCTACCTGTTCAGATAAATTACTTCCTTGTTGTCTCAGGTGATATATATTGATCATTAAATGCATTTCAAAAGAATATAATTATATTTCTGTTTATTTGGTACAGTAAAATATATGACAACAAAGTATAATGCTTACATTTGATCGTCCAAAAAAAATGCATTCTTTATCGAAAATAAACATTTTCGTCGTATAAAGAAACAAACAGCTAATAAATCTAAACAAGCTATATAACGTCAAGTTGTAGTCGCGAAGGCTATTACAATGATTAATAGATTTAAACATTCATCCTACACCAGTAACTGTAATTACCTTTTCAAGGCATATCCTTGATATTGGCACCATGAATGTAGCTTTGTATACATTTTGGAATTGTGTAATACGTGTGCAAGTGGTCAATCAAGCATTGTTTGTTTATTAACTATATTACCTATGTGTATATAAATTATGTACATAAATATGCTATTTATGTTTGGATAAACAAATATCGTGATTCTAATACTAACGCAAGAACAGCATTCTACACATTCTCGTGTACGAACAATGTAATAATGCATACGCAAGAACAGCATTCTACACATTCCGGTGTCCGAACAATGTAATAATGCATACGAAAGAACAGCATTCTACACATTTCGGTGTGCGAACAATGTAATAATGCATACGCAAGAACAGCATTCTACACATTCCGGTGTCCGAACAATGTAATAATGCATACGCAAGAACAGCATTCTACACATTCCGGTGTACGAACAATGTAAATATGCAAATGATAAGTGAGGTTGCATATGCGTAGATTTTAACATTCATTCCACACACGTAACTGTGATTACAGGTGTCATAAAAGTCGTATTTATTACTTCCGTAATGCAATAACAGCTGGTAATGCAGGCACAATACACACCTGGTTCACATTCCAAGACAACAGAGAACTAGATGTGTCGTATTCTGAGAAAACTGGGCATAATGCATGTGCGTAAAGTGAACAATATATTGAATTATGTCCTTTCGTGCCATCTGCTGCTTTGTGCTATACAGGTGTCAATTATCTCATTTCTGTTCAAGTTGTATCAGTGCATTCAAAAGCAATTAAGGTATAATACAAAATTACATGAATATTATTTTCAACCGTGTGTGATACATTCACTGTAATTACAGCAAACACTAACAACTCGGTTTACTTCCAAACGGATCTTGTATTTACAAGAACGTCAACGAATTTTTACATAAACCACAACGTCTTATGCAATCTAATTCGGACACACCGAGCAAACCCGGTGATATACTTAAGGAAACTATGAGATAATAAGTATATCGCGCTTTGGGTTTTATTTGACTGCAAAAGGTACAGATTGTCAAGGCTATGTTAGTGCAAACATTTATATGCTAAGACATTTTTAGAATTTGATTATTCAGACATAAGTTTTAATAAGAAAAGACACTGAGAACATATACCTAAATGTGTATGAAACTTTATCCTTAACATAAAGCCGGAATGTGAACAACTTTTGGCACGCATTAAAGATCAAAATTCATTACATGTTAAGCTCGTTTTCACTCTAGAGACCGCATGTTTCATCTAATCTCGATGCAACTTGGTACAAATGTTTATCTTGACACTATCTAGGCCTTGTTCGAATCTGGGTCATGTTCTTATATAACCTTGCTCATCGCGTCGAATCTGATAAAAACATTGTTACCATTATAGAACAATATTTATCACTCAATCTTAATTGATATTGGTCAAAATGATGTTTTTTCTTGACAATATCTAAGCCGAGTTTGAGTCTAAGTCACGTGCGTCCAAAAACGGTCTAATGTCACCAGATCATTTCTTAGAAAGAAACAAAAACCGTGTTTCCTCTGTATAGGCAATATGTTTTGCTCAATATTGATTATTCTTGATCAGAATGGTTATCTTTACAATTCGAATCTGGGTAACGTGCGTCCAAAAAACTGGGTCATCAGATCAATTCTAATACAAACTTGTGTATGACTATAGAAGTAACATGTATGACTCAATCTTGATGAAACTTGGATAGAAAGTATATCTATTTTTAGGCCAGGTTTTAATCTGGATCATGTAAGATATAAGAAAAACATTGTAACCACTGTAGAGGCCACATTTATGACTAAATCTTGCTGAAACTTGGCCACAATATTTATCTTGACAATATCTGGGTAACGTGTGGATATGGGTCAAGTGGGGTCAAAACTATGTAGGTCATGTGTGGATATGGATCATGTGGTTTCCTAGTACAAGCCCTCGACAATTTGTTTACCTGGGTCCTTCATGGCCATCATGGTATTGTCTCATTTTCCATACACATGACCTTTTTATGAGTACATCGAAATAATATGACAATTGACTTCATCAGCCGTATATTTATTTGTTTAAATGAATTGTTCATCCATCAAATTGGGTTGTTTATGTTCTATCAGATTGGGAATATCACAATCGAATAAATTAGCACAGTTAATTATAATATGAATAGCGTGTAAACAAATTTTCATTGGCAAAAACATTGGATTGAAATCGGTTGTAATGCGCGATTCAAAAAGTAAGTTTTTCTTAAAATGTTTACACTTTTGGAAATGTCCACTTCAGATGTATGTGAATTCATATCAGGATTTCTTCTGGCAATTGTGTGCATACCATCTCCTGTTCGTAAACAGTGTATATTTGGCCGTACACAGGGGTTACATAGCGAGCAAAGAATCTTGTTAAACTCTAGTCCAAATAATTAGACGTAAGCTACCCCGCTTACATCGACCTCATATTTATAGGAGAAGTTAAACTCCTGAATTGACGTAAGTTACAGTTCCGCATCTCCAGCATAGACCACTTGCACGGTATATACTATAGACATCAGTATAAATGAGGCATATTGATTACAACTATGAATTGGTGTGCAGATCTAGTTAGAATCGGAAGTAATTATATTTCTAATGCCATTCCCCTTACCATTGATCCGATAGTTGAAGTATATTACTTCTAAGTCAATGTGGATATAATCACAAACTATAATGCTCTGTTATAGTTATACGGATGCAGTGGTTTCTGTCAAGTATTCAAATTGATCACAATTTATATTTATTTGCATCAAATCGTCTCCTACTGTATCATGCCGGCCATTTCAACTTATTCAAGACAGTAAAACTTTGCAAAGAAAATGTAACTACGTAAACTGAACATGATTTGCATGACTACATTTTTCTCATATGATTTCAGCACTTTATATTCAGGGACTTAAAATAGTCTATGGAATAGCATGCATATTTTGTTATAGACCACCTATTTGTGTCGTGCTCTGAGAAAAATGGACAAAATGCATGTACGTATAGTATCACCCCAGATTAGCCTGTGCAGTCCCCGCAGGCTAATCCGCGACGACACTTCCCGCCCAAACTGGATTTTCGCTAAGACGAGACATCATCTAAACGAAAAATTCCATAAAGGCGGAAATTGTCGTCCCTGATTAGCCTTTGCAGACTGCACAGACTAATCTGGGATGACAATTTACGCGCAAGCATTTTGTCCAGTTTTCTAGGAACGCAACACATTTTGGCGTGTGTACACCTAACGCCAACTGTTTTGGCAAATAGTCAATTCTCGAAACAAATGGTGGTCTAAGTTTGATAAACAACAACAGATTCACCAATTTTGCGTATCGTGTCATATATTCATAGCTTACACCCAACAAGATTGCTATTCAAACATTATTTTCGCCTTCCCTATTGATCGTGTATAAGGACGATCAACCTTTTCAGAATATGTTCCGTGAGAACTCTCGTGTTATCTTGACATGTTACATGGTGGTAGAACTTCAGGACTCCTATGAATGCTTATTTACAACTTTTCACGACTAATTAGTTGGCGTGTTCTGGGAGAACTCTCGTGTAATCTTGACATAATACATAGTGGTAGAACTTCAGGACTCCTATGAATGCTTATTTATAACTTTTCACGAATAAGTAGAAGGCGTGTTCTATGAGAGCTCTCGTGTAATCTTGACATGATACATGGTGGTAGGACTTCATGACTCTCCTGTGTGCTTATGTTTAGCTTAGTGTTTATACAACAATACGTTGAGCTATTTAAATGTTGAAAAAATAATATATTATTCCATAAGTAGTAACACAAGAGGAACCATGACTTGTTCTCCACATTTTGTATAATGTTCAAATACTATATCAATACTGTAGTTTACCATTATCTGAAATTAAGGTGTAATCATGATATACATGTATATGTCATTATAAAATCATAATGCCTGCAAATGTCATACTTTGATTTATTAGAAAGATAACCAGCGTGCCACATTTGGTGTCAAATTATCTCTATACGACATATGTTGAATCGAAGTCATCTAATAATGTAAAACCTACGCATATAATTTGCATTGTCACGCTGCAAATCGAATGAGTAAGGGAGGCATTATTGTTTTGATGATAGTGAGAATAACCAGACGTTTATCATGATTCAATTTTGTGTTGTATGTATTGGCCCTGTGTTACATTTGGTGTCTGGTGTTTTCCTTTGTGTTTGTCTCTGGGGTTTCAATGTTTTCCAATTTAATAGATATATACGCCATATGTCATAGATATATCTCCCTGTTGCTTGAATGTATTTAGCTATTTCATAAATATACCCATCTATTTTATATATTCCATTTCAAGAGAAATTTTGGCAAATCTAACTGTTCCTACGGAGTTGGATCACTTTTAGCACAATGGTTCTTGATTGTTTGTTGATATTCCTATATAATAATCACTTCGTTTGTATGGCATAATGATTGGACCCTGTTTAAAGGAGGAATAAGTATTCACGGAAAGTCGAAAAGTTCGATGAATAGTGTAACTTCATTTCAATATTTGCTTGCTTCATTCGCGTCTAGAATGTTTTATGTATTTTTCGTTGTAATTATTTTTGTAAACTTATTCAGGGAACAAATTGATAAATTAATTAGTCATAACTTATTTTGAATAGTAAAGAACTTGTAACTAAACTATAGTATTTTACAGGAAACGGATATTTATCCACATATTTAATGTCCTTTTAGTATGTAGGTCATAGCTGTCTTCAGCCGTGATATGTTTTGAATTACGTCTGCGTTGCATTATTTTTTTCTTAGTCAGATAAAAGTGTGTATTTCCTAGCACCACTAAAGCTTTATAGCTGTTATCTGTTGTTTTTCTTTCGTCTTTTTATTGGATACCGTGTAATACTTTATTAAATTCTAAAATTTGTGAGCCGTTAAATAGTTTTAAATAGACATGTGTTACACTGATTGTTTCAATTGGAAACACAATTTCAAAATGTGTTATGTTAAGCTTCTTACATAAGCGAACTGTAAAGTCATTAAGTCAAGTTTTGTATTAAGTTCGATAGCATCGATCGTCTAAGGATTTTTAAGGCGGTCTCGAGCTCGTTTCTTGGGTAAAACCAGTTCTTGGTGCCTTTGGGGTAAATCTAAAGAACGCTCCCACAATGGTGACCTGTTTAAATCGGAAGTTTAGCTTTCAGCAAAGCTTACACAATATAGGTATTGAGTATATCATCCATTTGGTCATACTATTGTTTCCTGAAGCGTTCTGTAGACAGGTGTTGTTGTTGTACTACGCCAAAACGCGGCTCAAATACAGAACAAAGTCACATTTAGCAAACAAACGAATTATGCATGTTGGAATCATACTAAAGGAACACATGTGATACGTGACGCTACTAAGCGAAACAATGCCAGCTATGTATAAATACACATTTCCTATTAATTCTTATTTTCCAGTTGCAAGGTTTTCGGTATCCATTATTGACATTTTGATCCAATAATTGTAACGTACATAAGCATTATCAAAATCACAAGGGAAAACGTTGTATTGATTACCATATTCAGGTTACAGCAATAATGTCTTTCTGACTTATCGCATGCTTCTGGATTGCCTTTTACCGTGGTATACTGACGTACTTTTGAAGGTTTGAAAACAAAATACAGAATGGGAGAAACATATATTTTGGCGTTATATTGATAGAAGAAAGTCAATGTTCAGAAAGGAAAATAAGCTATGGACAGTCAAATATTCACAAACAGTTATTATACATAACGCATAAAACAGTGATCATACAAAATGCATAAATTGTGCGTAATTGTATAGAAAAATATGCAATTGTATTGTATAGGCAATTGGCCACTTGCATCATTCCGGTAAGTCTTGCAGATGAACATAGAAATTTATCTCATGGTGATCGTTCTGAAGTTTTGTAATTCCTTTATTCTATAATTTATTTAATGATTGTTACGCGTATTTGACAGGTATCGGAGCGAATGTAACAATTTCACAATTTCCGCGCCACTAGGGAATGTTACATTGAAGATAAAGTCAAATTATCTTACGAAATTTGTACTAAAAAAACAACAGAGTTTTGGTTCTCAGTTATGTTATTGGTGCCATGTTTACATTTGCCGGCATGCTGTATGAGCAAATAATTAGCAAATATTTAACCCAGTTCCCACATTATTATCCAATATTAATAAATTTTCCTATTTAAAATATTGTTTTTATAAACACAAATGTGTTAACACTTTCGAATACAATAAGTATGTGTTGGTAATTTTATTTCTGTTGCTTTGTTTATTTGCAATACAGGACAACTTAGTCACATAGGATCCATATAATGTTATTTTGTTATACGACACACATTTGCTGTTTTAATGTTTATTACATTTTAACGAAACACGAAAACAAAAACAGGAAATTATATGTTTTATTCAAGGTATTCTACTCAATATATTTACCAAACAAACGATATTTATAACGTCCAAAGCGGTTTTGTTATTTATCTCATGAACAAAAAGCAAACATTAATGAGGACATTTATCTCAACGTTTTCTATGATCCTAACACTAAGATTTGGAAGGTCGATATGTAACACTAAATAGCACCCTTTGCGTACTTAATTTTAAACTTGGTTAAATGTTAAACTTTAACTGATATGTCCGCTATGATTATTGAGATATTACCAGATTTAGTTCCTATATATTGTATGAGCTTATGTTAAGCATATATTTAATTTTGGACGTAAGTAATCATGTTTTGTATACACAACTTCAATGGTTAATGTTTTAAATGTTGTATGGCTCTTTTTGTATATTTTTTTTAATACAAAATAGCCCAAGTGTGTTTAAAATTAAGAGATTATCTTTAAATTTAAACAAATACTAAACATTAAAAAAAAAAACATACGACTATCAAATATTCATTGTGTAGCTCACCTTAGCACATAGTACTCATTTGGAGCTTTTAGGAAACTTTCACCTCTAACTACCCCTCCTGAACTCCTAAACATATTTTAACGAAACTTCACACGATCATTGAGTGACCCCCTTTCACATTTGTTTAAATGATTATGTTGCATTGCAAAAAGTAGTTCCCCGGAGCTAAACATGAAAACTTAAAAATCTTCGTCTTTAAAAATATAAGGGCCATAGCTTTAATACTTGGTGTGTTATATCGCCTAGTGATCCTTTAATAACTTTGCTCAATATAAAGAAGTAAAACACCAGAAGCTCCAGCAGTATTGCATTTATATCATACACACCTTCGTGGTCCTTTATAAATGGCAAGTGACCATTTGCCAAAACAATACAGTACGGCACAAAACTAAACAACATACACACATAGTAGAATAAAGCTGGGGTCACCGCCTTGGAACGGTCAATGCTAAGCTATGGGGGTTTAAACCGGTTATAGAGCGCTCAACCTCACACTTGACAATATATATGATACATATAGGTGTAAATAAAATTTAACCTCATAGCATTGCAAATCAAATTAAATAAGTAATAACATGGAATTAAAACGCAAGTCATGTCCCTGGAGTCAAAACTGACCAAGCCTCAGAGGTAACATTATTTATATCGACTAAAAAATCCTCTCCGATGAAACCTCACAGATCAGGGATTTGATATTTGGTATGTAACATTGTATGGTGATCCTCTACTAAGTTTGTTCTAATCATGTCCACGTGGTTAAAATATTTCCCATTGTAGGGGTTATTTGATTTTGTTATGTTTATAAAAAGAAATTTATAGATAAAAACACAGTTTTTACAAAAAAAACACATAATCTTCACATACCAGGTTAATTTCTTCATGCCTCTGGTGATCGACCATGGGCCCTTTTGTTTAAGCGTTTGCGCTCTTTTATTATATTTGACTTTGCCTTGGCCGTTCCAAGGCAGTGTCTGCAGTAAAGTGTTTGTGTTTGTAATATGTTTTTGTCTTGTGTCTAATTGTATGGAAATGAGTCTCTTGCTGAAAAGGGACTTGTTTGCAGATTTTTCTATTTCTTTGCAAGTTTCATTTTAAACTTTATGTTATGCGTATTGTGCACATTATCGATGAAAAGCATTTCAAACGCTTTAATTTTTTACCGATTTTGAATAAAGACTATTTATAGACGAACCGATACTTCTATCATTTTTCTAAGTCAGATGTGTGATTTCGATTGTTTGAATACAATGTAACATTCTTGTTTGAATCTATGACATTTTTTGTTGTTTATTGTCATTCTGCCACACTTTGAAAAAGTTCCTTTAAATAAAAAACAACATCAACATAAATCCTCGTAGTGGTGATAAGAAATATCTCCTGCTAATGCAACTGTAGTTTGACTTTGTTTACATTTGTGAAACATTCTTATTTATATGTACTTATTTATACTTTCAGTTCTCCTAATGGTGCCATTGACAATGGCAGGAGAGGAAGACTGCCTAGGATGTAAGTTTATAATTATGTACATGTTTACTGTATAGTCCATATAAACGAACTCCCAGAGCCTTTGATAATGTTTGATGTGACGGCGCATTGCAACTCTCTGCAACCGTTGGGTTATAAAGCTGAAAGTTAAATTATTGCAACTAGTTTACTTTATAGATATATAATTTGTGACCGATTAAGCATGCTGGATATCTGTTTCATTGGTTTCTGTATTTGAGTCCACGCAAAGCATGTACAATGAAAATTAAGGCGTCGAGTTTTTTTAGTATGCCTTATAGCTCCATCAAAATTTAAATTATCAACATGGACTATGAATTGTTGTTGTTCACATCAAAATTCAGTATGATTCTAAAAACACTAGTTTCACTGAGATTATGATGTCTGTGAGTGTAACTCATGGCTATGTTAGGCGTTAAAAAATGTATGTTTCTACTAACCTGGCCGATTGTAATTGTTTGTTCCTACCCTAAACCTTTTTTATTTCACATCAACGCGTAGTGCTCAGTGGGAGCTTTCAGGATACCCTGATGTCGTCGTCCGTCAGTGCTTGCGGTGCGTCTTTTTACATTTCCTTCTAACGACTTCTTGACATATTTTAACGAAACTTCGCAGGAATAATATTTGGATAACCCTCTTTAAAACTTGTCAAAATCGTTCCTGTCGGTTGCATATGTAGGTCATGATAGCTTAAATAGATTTTGAAAATGAAAACCTCAAAAACCTGATCTGAAATCCATGGGTCAGGGGTTTAATATTTGGTGTGTAACATCTTCTAATAACCATCTACAAACTTTATACAAGCCATGCGCCTTCGGTCAAAACTTGCCACACCCGTAGGGTCACATGATTTATATTGACATATTGAGTAAATAATTTTAGAAATCTTCTCTGAAATGACAATGATCCATGGTTTAAAATCTGGCGTGTAACATTGTCTAGTGGTCCTCTACCAATTGTCTAAAAAGACATGCCCGTGGAGTCAAAACCGGAAACGCCCCAGAGGGGGGGGGGCGTCACATGATTTATATAAACTTATATAGTAAACAAGTTTAAAAATTCCCCTTCATGAAACCACAAGGTTAAGGGTTTACAGTTTGTTGTGTAATACCGTATTGTGGTCATTTATGTATTTTCTTCAAATAATGCCTATTGGGTCAAAATCGGGTCTGTCTTGGGTGTTTATTGTTTTTCTTAAATGTGTATCGTGAGAACTTTAACAAATCGGTTTTTTTGAAACCGCAAGGTCAATGGGGTTTGGTATTTGGCATAAAAACTGAATGGATGTCCTCTACCAAGATGGATCAAATTATGCCCCTATGGTCAAATCTTGTCACGCACAGGGGTCACAGATTTATATAGACTTAAATAGAAAGCAACTTTAAAAATCTTCTCTGAAACCGTTAGTGTCAGTGGTCTAAAATTTTGCGTGCACCATTTTATGGTGGTCTTCTACCAAGTATGTTCAAATCATGATTATTTGGGATCAAAATTGACCCCGCCATCGGGGTGACTTTTTCCCTTATATTTATTGAGAGAAAACTTTCAAAATCTTCTTCTCTTAAACCGCAAGGTCAAACGTTTGTAACTTGGTGTGTAAAATCTTGTAATGGCCCACCACCACATGTTATAAAACAACTGGGATTTATCGGGTTGTCATTTACAGGTTTTCTTCACTCATTTACCGCATTATGAGAATAAGTCTCACTATTTATCCATAGCATTGTATACAACAATTTTATGATTTGTGTGTGATTTACTTGCCGTCGAACATCAACTATAACGCAAATTAGCATACGTCCCTTTTCAGGCATTTAATGAGCAAAACAATTATTTAAGAACACACCTTATCAACATATTATTCTACAGCAAGATCAACGGGCATTCATTTGCAGCAAAGCAATTAATTCCTTTAACAAATACGAACCAGATGCGACACCGAAAATAACTGCCATTTCAATAATCGTTGTATAATATATCTTCTTGTATGATCTTGTGACGGCTGAACCATGTCCAGTTCCCTGTTATGGTAAGCCGGAGAATCACGCTTGGCATATTCCTCCGCATACACAACGTGTGTTTGCTTACACGAAATGTAGACTGGTTTCGGGTTTTAATTTGTTGTGATTGGCTTATATAATTATTTAAATTAAACCAGTCAACACAGAATGCTAATGTCAGTCACGTGTGGTGGGCAAAGTTCAACCAAATACTTAACTTAAGTCTTCTGCCGTTTGGATTAACAGTTTTATATTCTAGTACTGTAAACCCATGATATTTGTGAGTTAAAAAAACTTCTCCAACGCCTGCAAATATGAATAAAAACTCATGTTTTTTTTTCTTTTCAAACGCTATGTATAGTTATGAATGCCATAAACCCTAAACACTGTATGCACATTGGTGCATCTTATATGTGTATTCAAATATGTATTTTAACTTCCGGTGTGATATTTCCTTACCGTTGATCCCTTTTTCAGGAAACCTTCAATCCCGCTTGTTTACTGAAGCAGTGTGCAAACAACATCGTAAATAGTGCAAACATATCGAGAAACATTCATAACTTTTAAATTGCAAACGTGTTTTTTTAAGTAATCAACATACTGTAATAAAACGTAACATATATTTCGAGTAATTGTAACTACTTAGAAGGTTTTTGCAGCACAAAGCCAAAATGTTGAATACATGTTTTAATCTTATTATGCTGTTCTATCTTGGCGGTAATGAAATATTTTACACAGTATTATTTAGGATCGTTTTTCTTATCACAAAAGCTTCTTTGATTTATTTACCTACAATAGAAAATACTCATTTGTCACATGAAACTTATTACTTGTGGAATTGAAATACATACTTAAAATAAACATAGTGCACGTAAATTGGAAATGTTATCGTAAAGAAACGGACAATTGTATTGAACTATATGTTAATAGTGTTCGTGTTGTTTTCCAGTTGTTGGTCATTCGCCGATCAAGTGCTATGAATGTTCGTCCCTGCAGGATGATTTCTGTGGAGACCCATTCAACGACACGCATCCGGGACTTCAGGTTTTAGGCTGCAAAGAATACTGCGTCAAATGGACGAGAACTACTTTGAGCGGTAAGTAAAATACGAGCCGCGCTCTGTGGAAAGGTGGTTTAATGCATGTTTGTAAAGTGTCGTTCAAGATTAGTCTGTACAGTCCGCACAGGCTAATCAGGGAAGACACTCTGCGCATAAACTTGAATTTTGCTAATAAGAGACTTTCTTTAAACAAAACATATCATAAAAGTGGAAAGTGTCGTCCCTGATAAGCTTGTGCGGACTGCACTTGAAAACCCAGTTCGACTATAGAAGATGGATCGCTGTTAAGCGCTTGTAACGCACGGAAAAAGAGAGTATTACCATGAAAATACTATTGAGGAGTTTGAAATATAATTTGCTAACAAGGGAAATGACTATTTTAAATAGAAGTAGCTGTGAATGCAAATATAACTCACAATTGCTGGTTTCGTTGCATTAAGAAAACTTGATCAACTTACACTGACTTGTTAGGAGAGTTGATGCTAGTTGGCGTTAATGCTAAGCGTGCGCCGTTCCAATGCGTTAAAACTTGCTTTAGTCATGTTTTATATTTTCTGTTAATGTTGTATGTTTTTTTCCAGTATTATACAGGCAATGGGTCACTTGCCTTAAATAAAGGACTAGTGTATTGTACAAATTATTTCTTCTTATCAAGTATCTTCAGTTTAATTAATGGTGTTTAGAACAAAAATAACGCAAGGTAGCAGGAAGATAAAAACACAGACTTTTACAAAGCATGCTTAAAATGACTTGGGAACACAAATCATAACGAATTATATGATCATTATGATGCTATGAAAACCACATGTATGTGACTTTTAAATTTCAGGAATGACTCTAACACAGCGAACATGTTCAAACAAACTAACCATTGGATTACGGAAGACCACGGTTTGTATAGAGGAATCCAGACCGTCGGACGGTTTTCTATGTTTCTGCAACGAGGACAAGTGCAACGCATCACACGGTGTTCACAATGGAAAATCCGCGGCTTTGGCCGCTGTTCTTGCCACATGTGTGTATCATATACTTTCAAGGGTCCGGTGAAGTACATAGTGTTCAATACATGTTAAGGAACCTCGTATTACGAGCGGGCATTTGTATATAAAACGATTGTGAAGCAACGGGATATCTATTCGTACAGCAAGGCAGAAATTGAAGCACGTACAATCAAATTGATTAACTGTTTGAATATGTGTTGGTGATTTACATCGTAAACGACAGAGGCATGCGGAAAGGCTTGCATGCTCACCCTAGTCAACTTAGTAAGACATTCTTGTATAGCTTTAAACGCTACATGTGAGTCTCGCTCTGTGAAAAGGGGGTTCAATGAATTGCGTAAAATGCCGTCCTAGATTAGCCTGCGTAGTCCGCACAGGATAATCATGGAAAATACTTTCCGATTTTATCGTATATTTCGTTTGAAGGAAGATTCTTCTTGACGAAAATCTAGTTTAGGCGACAATTGTCGTCCCTGATTTGCCTGTGCGGACTGCACATGCATTCAATCCCCTTTTCTCAGAATGCAGAACGGCATGTTATACAAATGTTACCTAATTTATGTTGGAGCACATGATTGCACAAAATCTATGGATAGCCATTACCATGTTAGTATCTGGTATGTCATGTGCTGATACTTTTCTTACATGCACAACGAATTGTTAACATTGTTAATTGTTATTTAGACGGTATGGTCGTGTGTATACACAGGTTAAACGATAGTTAAGTGACTTTGATTGGAAATTAAAATACGGTAGTGGAACATGAATTGCATAATTTAAAAACATGTTTCATATGGTTATGCGTGCTTATTCCATTAGTTGTTTTATAAGGAAAAGACATGTAAAAGCAATTAACAAAGTTCAGTACCATAGCATGAGATATGCCATATATAACATTAACGTATTACCGTTTTATACTGAAGTCATCTTTCAATAGTTTAATATAATATGGTATAATCTTATCTGCATCGTTCAAATGCAATGCTTGTTGGCTGTATTACATTTCTTTTATAACCACTCAAGTAAACCGAACGCATGATTTTCCAATTTTTTTACGTTTATTTATATGAAGCAAGGCACATAAGCACAAGTCATGTTAATAATATAAGATACATCGACTAATGATGTTTGTGTAGTTTGGCACATTATATTAATTAATACCTAGTGTTGTCGTACAATAACTATATATATATATACGTTTTCTGTCTGTATATCTATGCACGATGTTCACGAACTACGACTGAATGTTGTAGTAATACCATGCTATGCAATATAATGATTGTTGTTCGGGCTAGATAGATACACGTGTTCTCATGGGTGAATTTATAGAAGTGTGTTTGGAACTGCAAGGGAAACCCGCCCAAAAACATTTGAATAATTTGATAATTTTATCAAGTGGCTCAATATATTTTAGCTCGCCTGAGCACGAAATGCTCACAGTGAGTTATAGTGGTCCGGCGTCAGGCGTCGTGTGCTCTCATTCGTGCGTCGTGAACATTTAGCTCGCTATCACTCTAGATACCTGATTTTTCATCTAATATTGGAGAACTTTGGTGAGAATGTTAATATTGACAATATCTAGAATGAGTTCGAATATGGATCAAGTTTGAATGGATCTGCGTCCTGCGCGTCCAAAAACAAGGTCACCATGTAAAATTGTATTTGGATTTAAATTCCTGCTTTCCTCCTTGATATCTTTAAACTAAGGACATCATTGCGTCAGTCGTTGTTCTTTTTTGAATATGCGATTGTTTACGCTCGTGATAATTCAACTGAGGCTACGGAACATCAAATGCAAATCGATCGTATCTTGAGGAAAAATAACACTTTTTCGACCGGGTCATTGTTAAACAAATAGCTTCAGTGAAATACCCCGAAACACCACAAGTTAATCAAACTAAACTTTTAATAGATTATTCATTTTTTTGTAAATTAGTATTGTATGATGTATACATTTTTGTTTGAAATCTTGATGATTATTTTGCACCATTTTCCCACTTTAAGCTTGGGCCACACATAGTAGATCACTAGATTGTTATATGTACTTCTTTCACCACCACTTTCATTATGTACTAGACTTTACTAACTTGTTGATTAAATTAATTCCTTATTGGAAGTTCGCACGTTTGAGCCTTGATCACGCCATTGGACCAAGTGTAGAAATAATCACGGGATGTATGTTAGGGATAGGTTAGCCAAGCAATGCAATATGTGCAAGTCAATCTTCGGACTATGAACTTCTTACCCCCTGCCATTATAGGAACTCTATTGCATTTCGGACATTCATAATATTGAACTCATTATATAAATATATTGAAATCATCTTTTGTTGATATTATGTTTGTAAATACAATGCATATGTTATTCTATAAATAAATACGTATATTCTTAATATAGCAAGTTTAACAAGTATATATCGATAACTTTTCTAAATTAAAACAAGCTAAACCGATGATGTTGTTTTCAAACATAATGCTTACTTTTTGTGTTAATGCCGACGTATTTTGTATTATTGTGGATTCTTTGTGTTAAAATTATAAATTTATTTAAAGTTTCACAAAATACATCACGTTTTTGTGTAACAATGAACAATTTAATCAATATGCATGAATGTTTGTAACACGAACAGTTTGAATTGTATTATAATAATGTTGACACAATGTATTTATTAAATTTCACAGAAAAAAAATAGAATTGTTTTATTTTAGTTTCCTATATTAAGTTTACATGCCGATCTACACAAGAAAGATTCGCAAATATAAACAAATCTAAACTTCAGCTGCACCAACAGAAGAGAAATCTCATTGTAAAACGATGTTATTTAAGGCACGTAAGCAATCGCCAAACACACTGGCACAGCAAAACAACGCCATAAACACAAACATGCATTTAACAGACGTCAACGCTTTAAAACAGTCGATACGAGGCGTACAAGTTTTAATCGGTTTAATGGAGTTCTAAACCTCACATTCAGCCACAACAAAGTTAAAGCGCATAATAAAATAACCAGATAGCATCACAATTTAAATCCAAAAGAAATTACAGAAAATATATTTCAATTAATAATTATAAAGGATATAAATGCAATTATTGTTTTTTCATATCATATCAGCTTCACCACAAGACATGGCAATTTCATACTGACACCCATTAAAACGTTGAACAGTATAGTTTTTGTATAAGTCTTACACATGTTTAGAAAATTACTCCTTTTTTGCATAAACGCTGAAAGATCAGTATTCATACTTTCCCCGACAGTTCATACACCGATGAAATACAGAAAAAAAGCTAATCAATACTTATAATTACAACCAAAAAGACAAAACAACGACATGTTATTTAACAATTCTCAAGGCAACAATTGACTTCTATACGCTTGCGTATGAATTATCAATTTCAGTTTCGATTTCATTTTTGTCGAACTGAATATCGTTGACATTGGCACCAAACTATGACATCATGGGCTAATAACGAATAAAAAAAACAATGTCAATACGATTCACGCAAAATGATCGACGTCCTTGTGAAGCTTGTTTATGAAAAAGGTAGTACGGTCTTGAGTATTTGCATTTAAATTTGTATATGGATTTGGTTTGTCGGGAAATCAAAAATGTCACTTGATTGGATTATCTTCTCAGAATACAGCATTAAGGTAAAAGTGAAAGATGTTGTAATAATTTGCCAATAAATACAGTTAACGTAACGGCTACAAATAGCACTGGCTCTGAAGAATTAATAAGTAAATGTCTTTCATAAACAATCTCATCTGATAAATTAAAACACAGCAAATGAAACTTTCACACAAAAGCGATGCGAGATCTCAAAAAGGAATAATGAATTACCGCATTCATACCGTTCCTGTGTGTATTTAAATGTTCAGGGCATACGCTTGCTACATTCGGCAAACTAAAACACTGTTTGGATTTTAGAGTCGTCAAATGCCTGTATAATCAAATGACAAAATATAAAACAGAACATCAATTCTTGGAAATAAAGATATTCTCTCATAAAGCTATATGTTTTTGGCTCTAAGTTAATTTAGTTAATAGAAGTAAAAAATATATACTTAACAGCAGTAAAATTGCAACATACGTCTCTTCAGTGTTCGTTAGTGTAATCAAGTTTGTCATATACTAGTAATATTTGTTTAAAACATGTGCTATAATAAGATATGTATGTACAAATAAATAATATGGTAAGAATAAGGCATATGTGTACAAATTAATTAGTGAGTAAGAATAATGCATTCATGCGTAAAATATTTCAGTGTAAAAACATATCCTTGATCTTAATCCATTCGAATACATGAACGAATAACAATAAATGTGTCATTATATGTACATCGCTGAATATTGACGTTCTTTTCCTCCGAAATGTAAATACACAAAATCTATGATATATTTCATGTATTGTCGATGATAAGTAATGTTCGTATTAAAGATGATATTAATTCAGACTGTATTCATGGAAATAAAATGGGCTAATTCCCTCGTCCGAATCCTTTACCTATAATATAGTATCGCATATTATTCTTTTACACTCAAAGAATAACAACTTGGATTGAAAAGTCGCCATTTGAATTTAAACAAATGTCGAAATTGCCTTTTCGAAAATATGTCTCCCTTTTTGGAAAGAAAACATCTTCGAAAAGGGATCTGTTATCGCTACTTCTTTGTTTTGGTTTACAAAACATTCTATGATGAAGTGCTATGTCATACAACTTCCGAAATGTTATACATTGATGCCTGACAAGGAAAGTCGTCATCACATAGTCTGTTGCATAAATGATGTTTTTATATATCCGTATCCATATCCGTTTTTCAGACAGTGGATATATCACAAACATATTGGCGCTGCGATAGGTGAAAACCACGCTTTCGTGTCGACAGTATATAGTCGAAATGAAACTCCAGAGACATAATCAAAAGACAAATTCTTGTCTGCTTTTTTATAAATAAGGAAAGTAACATATTGCCTATACAACATAATATAATACATACAATATAACAATAAACTTAAAATAATGATTAAAGCTGGGGTGGCTACCATAGAACGGTCAATTCAACGTACATGTATTTAGAATTTAAACTGGTTTTGACGGTTTGCCTCACATCACAATTAGCATTAATTAATCACAAAACACACAATTGTAAGCAAACATAAACATCATAGCATCGTAGTTCAAATTAAAAAGCAATACCGGAGATAAGGAACTTGATAATCTGAAATACCAAATTAGCTTCTCTGGAAACTAATCTAGTCATTTAAATAAAGTTGCTCTTTTTCCATCATACGGAAGACATGGACTTACGAAAGACCTGTTCGATTGGGTTTACCACCTCGAAAAACTTAAAATACGATGTTAGGGCACGCTTTATTGTCCTAATTCTCGACTTGATTTTTGAACAGTATCCAATGAAATGACACAAACGATTGCGACACACACCAACTATAACGCTAGATTGACTCTAAGCCGCTTTCATTTGATAATATATACCAATTCATAAAAAAAGAATAAATATTCTCCTATTTCAACGGGAACACGTACTTGATGTTCAATTCAGTTGGAAATACGGTATGCAAAAGTTTTCTGTTTTAAAAGACGATTCCCTTTATCTCAAACAGCCGGAGTTGTTATAATGTAGTATATTTATACCAAAGCTGTATAGCGCTTTTTGATACTGATTATCCAATTAAAGTGGTTTAACGGCGGCTTATTCGGTGTTGAACTTTCAGATATAAAAAAATAATATGTCAATAATTGTGTATATGATTACAGTTAATTCTAGTGTTTTCTAAACACTCGGTAAAATGCATAATAATAAAACATTGCCCTAGGCCACTTTCAGCGGACGCATGAATACTATTAATTACGTTACTATATTGTTGTAATATTGTTGTGGAAAGCGCTCGTCTTTTGAACATAATGGTTCTGGGTTTTTATCGTTTGGCAGGGTCCGTTTGTCCCATACGAAGAACTGTTATGTTGGTCAAAGATAAAATAAGTAAAAAGTTTCTTTAGTTTCATTATTAGTATGTTCAAAAGTAAATAATAACTGAAATTCGTCCGAAATTCTCACGACCAAAAAGTAGTTAATTGAGACATTATAGAGTGCTGTTGCCTGTTAACAGGCTTACAGTATTCCGCAATAAGATTTGAGAATATAATAATATAAATTATGAATACTCAATAATTCAGTGTCTTACATGTTGGATCATTTCAAGAAGTATTACTTAATGAAGTTACCTATTGTTGTTAATAATAGGTCACATTCTCCACAATATTGTTTTTCCTACAAAAGCATTCATTTATATGCTACTCGATACCATAAATGTTTCTATTTGCTATTGCTATAGCTTTGCTATCTTTTCTATCGCTATTGCTTTGCTCCCATTATTCCTCGACAATTATGAGTTATCAAGGTTATATTACACTAATTCCATTTTCCATAGGGTCCCATTATAAAACTGCCAACTTTCAAAGATGTTTTCTTGTATTTCACATACATCAAATTTTGCAAGACCGTAATCATTTTAAAGATAAATCTGTCTTTTTTCAATAAATGGAGTCGAAAATATATGGTCTCAAAACTTCTAAGAAAGTAACATTCGCCCTCGGAAAACAGAGTTTCGTGAAATTTCGAAAAAAAAACACGTATTTCAATAAGCGAACCCCAAACGTTCATCTTTCAACGTAATACCTAATGCAATGTCCCACAATGTCGCAGACACACAAAGGATGAAGGAAATAATCACAAAAAAAGCATAAGTGTGATCGCTAAATCGCTTTTATGCCCGAAGAGAAAATAATCTCTTTAGAAATAGGCACTACATTCAATTTAGAGTAATGTAACCTCAAGATCACCTTACAGTGTCACCGTACTCTTGGCACTACTAATGGCACTCGACCATTAAAAGGATTACATTAATGGATTTATATTTTTATAACGTCGACAAAGGTTTTAATATTTAACCAAATTCAAATCGAAATGCAAAACATATTCAAGCACTCGTCCATAAAAAATATTACACTAATGGATTTATATTGTTATAACGTCGTTTCGATATTTAATCACACTCAAATGATAATGCAAAACATAATCAGGTATTAATATCTTCTATGCAAATATTGATGGGACTTCAATAAGAGTTTAAATTGTCTGACGGATATTGACTTTTTACAACCAATTTGAAAGGTAAATATTTAGCCCCCAGTTTCACACACGACTTACGGTATGTAAGACTGAGTGTTTCAATTGTATGGCCGCTTAGATTATAGTGAGATTTAAATGATTAAAAATTGATTCAAGCTAAGTACGTTATTTATTTATAAATTAATGAGCTTATATTTGTTTTGTCTAATCATTTTGTCACTTACTTTTGATTTTGAAGTCAATTGGTTACATATCAATATAACAGGGGCTTGTAACATGAACTTAATTTTCACACGATGTTTGGAGAACGCTTTGACATACCATCATCAAAATTGGTTATTGGGACAGTTGATGGACGCCTATTCATTTTCAGGTAAACACGTCACATACGCTTGTTAAACTGATACTGTTTCATCCAGTAACCTTTTTTCTGTCCCCGCATATTATCCAGAGAAACATATATATATTTTTAGGCTTACCAATTAGAGGTCATTGGCACAGGAGATTTTAATATACTTACAAATACAAATACAAGTACACTTATATAGCGCAAAAATTTGTTGACAATATTTGATTGCGCTGTACACAGTTCTAAAACTTAAAAAGCTCATTTGTCATAGAACACGCAAAGAACAAATGTGTTTTAAGTTTATTTTTAAACTTAAAAATTCGCTCTGCGTGCATTTGGAGTCTTTTGGAAGAGAATTTCACCACTTGGGACCAATCACTGATACTAAAATATCAGCCTTCTTTGTTCGAATTCTTGGAATGTTGTAATTATTGTCATCGTGTGATCTAAGTTTGTATCGACCTTCACCAGTTATGAACAGCTCTCTGATGTAAAATTTGAGCGGTTCCACATTGAGTTCTCAACATAAGCACGAGTTGGATATGGGAACCGTTTACACACAATAACCAGACAATGCTTTAACCTTTTAATATAAATTGTAATGCTGGTAAGTCGGGAAATGGAAGGAAGAACCCAAGTTAAGTGACGACTTGGCCACAAATAGGCGGATGTATGCATGTTTTACAAACTTCGTTGGTTTATATATATCCGTAAATGTTTTATTTTCATTTCATTTGTGCATTCTTACTTTCTTGACAGCATTATATCAATGGCGTCAGTCCTGTTAGGGGATGGCTACAGATAAACTTATATAATATTATACCCACAGAAATAACCACGAAGCCTCGTATACTTAAATGATACCAGGTAACAAATAGTGCCTTTGCTTTCCATTTAGATAATTACGTATGAGGTATTCATAATAGTGCAAAGTACACTTAATGCTATCGATTAACACACCTGTGTTTGTGTTTTTCCAAATGTATAAGGTCAGTTTGGGCCTGAAGCTGCATAATGTGAGGACCCAGAGTTTCATAGCCATTCTACCCTAATTTATTCCCTAGACTCACTAGACGGATTTAGAAATATAGCTGCAATTTTCAGCTATTTAGTTCACTCAAAGATAATGAATTGTGGTTTTGGCTTGTGTTGTGCGGATAGCCGGAGTAACCGACACGGGGGAAAATTACAACTGTCCGGTATGGTGACCACCAACCAAGCTCACATGCGCTTGGAGCGGGGATTGAACCGCCTAGGTGAGAAGCGCGTCAAATACCACCCACTGAGTGAACCGGACAGACCAGTTAACAAGTTTCAAGTTTTAATTTGGAACATCTGCAAAACGACATTGATCATTTACATACAAGTGAACAATATATAGTCCAAGGGCATCAGTACAATACAAATACAATCGTGTAAATAAACACAAACTTAAATGGCAAATGTTCAAAAATCATGTACAAACGTGTACCGGTATGTATTGAAAACAACTTATAGTAAACAACTAATAGATAGACAATATATATAGGGTTTCATACAATATTTATGTAAGAAGCAGCAAATACTTGTATTTTTTTCCTCGCGGAGTGTCATGGCATTAGTAAGGAATCTGGAAACATTATTAATGACCTGAGTATTTTGACAAGATAGTTTTTTTTGTCGCTATATTTGGCCAGTGTGATCGAATATTTTGTTCGTAGATCTTTATCTAAACAATCCAATTACTTCCATGAGATATACGCGTACAATTCATACATTACAACATTACTTAACTAATCGCCAGGTACAATCATATTTTTACTATTTTATGAATATGTGTCAGATGAATATTCACATATTGATAACATATTTGAGGTCACTCTAATTTGAATGACATTACATTACCCCGTGAATTTATGACAGTTGTGTTTGTACCCGATATAAATTAGCAGAAAACAAAGCAGTTTTTACTGAGTTCTCAATGACACTTATTGACGCTTCCACATATGTCAATCATCGCATGTGAAAATCACGTACAAAAGCGCACTTGAGGTTCGTTTGTGATTTTGAAACGAGCACATGGTGATATTTGTGATTTGGGATTAATTGATATCAAAACGGTGGTATACAGAATGACGTATGTTAATTTACCGGCTTGATTAATCCATTTGAAGTGTACTTGTCAATCGGGAAAAAAGCCAAAGCTTGTTGAGCTCGCAATACACAATACTATCAAGAGGTATTGGAAAGATTAAGCCGTCACTGATTTCTGCATTTTTAGTCGAGTATCACACTTAATAATAGCAAATCCAAAATTGACGTTACATAACTATTAATTGATGCAATCTTTTGAATGGATCGCTTTATCATAATTATATCTTTGAAAAGGTGAAGCATATTCATATTACATTAGAGAGTAAGCGAACAGTTGCTAAATAGTATATTAGTTTATTATAAGTATTTGCTGCTTTTCAATAAATATTGTATGAAGCCCTTAAAATATTGTCTTTGTTCTTTTTGTTTACTATTAGTTGTTTTCAATACATACACGTTTGTACATGATGTTTGAACATGTTTCATTGTAGTTTTTGTTTATAAACTTGATTGTACTTGTATTTTACTGATGCACTTTGATTATATTTTGTTTACTTGTTTGTAAATAGCGTTTTGCCGATGTTCCAATAACAAACATGAAACTTGAAACTATTGTATATGGCACGCGGGAATTAATACACAAACAAAAGCCTGATGAAAGTTGCATGACTAGCAACGATGGCAAGGTGTATTGTTTTGCACACAGTTAAATGAGTTTGGACCGTAGTATTTATTTGCAAAAGATAGACGGATTTCAAATGACATTGTGTTTATGTTTATATTCCTATTATTACGCAGTGTTTTGTCATTATTAGCATCATAATACTATTGAATATCGTGTAATACATAAGCTTAAATAATTTATGATTAAATGGCACAGTTTTACTAGAAAAATAAATTCAGAAATCTCAACAGCATCTACATGAACATCACATTTTAAAGACAACAATCGAACATGCGATATACAGTATGACGTATGTTTTCTTACCGTATTTATTAATCCGTTGAAGTGCACTTGTCAATCGGAAAAAGGCCAAAGCTTGTTAAGGTAACAATACTATCAATCGGCATTGGAGAGATTAAGCCGTCACTTATTAATGCACTTTAAATTGAATATGATGAATAGCAAACCCGCATTGACATTACAATGACTAGTAATTCATGCAATCTTTTGAATGGAACGCTTAATCATTATTATATATTTGAAAAGGTCAAGCTTAGTCATACTACATTAGAGATTTTGTCACTTATAGTCATCCGACTTCAATAAAAAAGCTAACTAGTACATAAGTTTATTATAAGTATTTGCTGCTTCCCCATAAATATTGTATAAAACCCTTAAAATATTGTCAATGTACTTTTTGTTTACTATTAGTTGATTTCAATACATACACGTGTGTACATGGTTTTTCATTGTAGTTTATGTTTATAAACTTAATTGTATTTGTATTGTACTGATTCACTTTGATTATATTGTGTTTACTTGTTTTTAATGGTCAAAGGCGTTTTGCCGATGTTCCAATAACAAACATGAAACTTGAAACTATTTTATATGGCACGCGGTAATTAATACACAAACAAAAGCCTGGTGAAATTTGCATGACTAGCAACGATGGCAAGGTGTATTGTTTTGCACACAGTTAAATGAGTTTGGACCGTAGTATTTATTTGCACAAGATAGACGGATTTCAAATGACATTTTGTGTATGTTTATAGTCCTTTTATTACGCAGTGTTTTATCATTATTAGCATAATAATACTATTGAATATTATGTAATACATAAGCTTAAATAATTTATGATTAAATGGCACAGTTTTCATAGATAAATTAATTCAGAAATCTCAACAGCATCTACATGAACATAAAATATTTTTAAGACAACAATCAAACATGCGATATACAGTATGACGTATGTTTTCTTACCGTAATGATTAATCCGTTAACGTGCACTTGTCAATCGGAAAAAGGCCAAAGCTTGTTGAGGTAACAATACTATCAATTGGCATTAGAGAGATTAAGCCGTCACTTATTAATGCACTTCAAATTGAATATGATGAATAGCAAAGCCGCAATTGACATTCCAATGACTAGTAAGTCAGGCAATCTTTTGAATGGATCGCTTTATCATTATTAAATATTTGAAAAGGTCAAGCTTAGTCATACTACATTAGAGATTTTGTCATGTATAGTCATCCGACTTAAATAAAAGTTGCTTACTAGTACATAAGTTTATTTTAAGTTTTTGCTGCTTCTCCATAAATATTGTATAAAACCCTTAAAATATTGTCAATGTACTTTTTGTTTACTATTAGTTGATTTCAATACATACACGCGTGTACATGGTTTTTCATTGTAGTTTATGTTTATAAACTTGATTGTATTTGTATTGTACTGATGCACTTTGATTATATTGTGTTTACTTGTTCTTAATGGTCAAAGGCGTTTTGCCGATCTTCCAATAAAAACATGAAACTTGAAACTATTTTATATGGCACGCGGTAATTAATACACAAACAAAAGCCTGGTGAAAGTTGCATGACTAGCAACGATGGCAAGGTGTATTGTTTTGCACACAGTTACATGAGTTTGGACCGTAGTATTTATTTGCACTAGATAGACGGATTTCAAATGACATTTTGTGTATATTTATACTCCTGTTATTACGTAGTGTCATTATTAGCATAATAAAAGTTCTTTTTAAATGAAATAACAGAAGCATAATTATAGTTTTAGGTAATAAAGGCATGAACTTCCTTCTGCTGGATAATGTACGTGTAGTAATTTTGCGCAATAAGAATGCTGCTATCACAATATCGATTATTCTGAATTACATTTTGACATAAGAACCAGACAAATACACAATGGTGCAAATTATAAACGGTACAGTGTGGGTAAGATAAATTAATAGTACAATTTAGATTTAAACCGGTGCCCAGCGTTTAAAACATGCCTTGTTTTGTTTTGTAAATTTGCTGATGTGTTTTGTTATAACGTAGTTTTCAAACAAATGACAACCAGTCGGACTGTTTACGTGCTCGAATTATCATGCTACTATTGCTTCGAATACATTAAGTAGACTAGAAACACACGTGTGATGTATTGCACGATAATATCAACAATATATTATTTATTTTGACGTTATGAGAAGGGGGTGGCTTCGGTTCGTCCTAAAGACAGTTAGAGTGAGAACTTTTCAATAATGTTTTATCAAGAATATTACGTTCAGAGTAAAGCAAAATATGTATGTTAGAGTTGAGAGTTACGATAAAGACAGTGAAGCATTGTATGAACAAGATCGTGACAATACTAGTTCTTTTCTACACACAGTACTAGAGGTTATGTAAAGGATAACATAGCACAAAGTTCCTAGCTCATTGCTCTCTTTCACAGTCGATTTCATTCCAATCGTCCATTCGATTGGTATATTTGTCCGCGCTAAAGTATTAATTATTTTCATCGACCACGGCGTCAATCCGGCTACAATATATCTCATGTCTGGAACGTGCAGATGACATGCTATTAAAGCATCATCAATGTTACGGATTTTTTCATGCAGTCTGGCATTGTCAGACATCAATTGCATACCACGTGGAATTATTAAAACATACCATCGATTGGCAGAATGTTAATTGACCGAATGTTTAACGCGAACAAGTGATACTAATTACGGATCCGATGCGACTACCATTTGAACAAACAATACCGTGCTCTTGTCCCTTCTTTGAAAATGACTTTAAGTTTTACCTAGTATAAAAGGAAATATGTAAATTTAATCGCACTTAAAAATAAATTTCAGTTATAATATTGTGTGAATAGTTCATTTTTATTCATTTATAAGTTGCAGATACAAAAAAACTAAACTAGAAAATTACATATTTTTCAAATGGTAACTAGTCTTATACCTGTGTCCAACTTGTAAAAAATACATTCAGTTAATTGAACTGATGTTCAGATTTTAAACCTACAGTTATTGAATAAATTTTGCTATATATTAATGATAAATAATGCAATTTTGTATTATCACACGTTAACTTACTTAATATAGCGAATCTGTAAGCAGTATTACCCAAACATGTATGCATCATATTTCGCAATATGGTTATGCATTTGTTTGTACTAATATAAATATTAGTTATTAAATTTCAAGCCTTCTCTTCAAGTTAGTTTTTTTTTTCAAATACATGTTAATGAACTCACACAACCCTTTTCTTCAACCTTGTGTGACATACAGAGTTTACTGCAATTAAAAATACATCGGTACAATGTTGATCTTTTTGACAAATCTTTAATGTACTCACACGTTTACCTTTCTTGCCATGGACATTTCTCGTGACATTGTCTTATTCTGAATAATGTACAGGCACATTGGATCAAAACATGTGTCACTGATGCACACACGTACATTGGATGATAGATATGTCTTAACAGGTTCTTGTCACAAGCATGGTATCCAAACATCTTAACCATAGAATAGTTTCGATCTTAGAGTTTCCAAAATACGAAAACAGTGAATGTCCATGGGATAATTATATGCAATCAATATATACATATGTATATGGACAAATGACAAAATATCCAATTCACCTACATCGTATATACCTATAAATTATATTTTTCTTATACATTGCAACCAGCTGAAAACAATGGTTCATTTTATATTACAGGTCGAACTAACGATGTTGATATTAAATATAAACAGTATATATGTCTTTGTTAGAAATATGAAAAAGATTATCAGCGTTCCATCGGTGGCACACAATTATCTCTAAACATAACAGGACAATTGTTATACTGTCAATTAGCACGTAGCAAGCACGTGAACAGATCCTTTTATGGTGATAGCGCTTATTATCAGACACTTTTATAGTTTCTATTTTCAAAAGGTTTTAAGCAACCCGTTGCTGATCATGGGAAGTAAAAATTCGCTTCTTCTGCAAAATGTTTATTGAGGGATTGTTGATACTTGTTTTATTCACCTTCATTATTTGCATGTAGCATTATTAAACAATACACTTTAATTGAGTTTGTCGGTATTAAAATGTTCAGATGTAATTAACAAGCTACATATGTTTACCATTATTAATTTATTCCAATTTGTCCCTGTTTTTAATCTGTTTACCGTCCATGTACCGTCTGACCCAATTGCAAAATACATTATCCAAGATAAGTTGCCCACGTATACAAATAGTAACTACTAACGTGTACCTCAGTGTCAAGCAATAATATGGGATAGACAACTCATTATGAGCAAGAAACTGCATCGCCTGGAGTGCAGTAAGCATGTAGCAATGATATTCTACATTAAATTTTCATCTAGAAGAAAGTTGTCTATTTATATACCGTACGTACATTCTAAATCGAGGATGGTGTCGCCGGGCTTTTATGAAATGTTTACGATTGCGTTTAAACGTGTTATTGTTATAAAAGATGCAGCATTTTTTTTTTAACATACGTATATTTGATAGTAAACATAATTATCGTACGAAAGAATACTATACAATTTGAAGCCACATTACGTGTTAAGCACAACTAGCTAATAAACTTTGTGAATACATCACAATGAACAGCGAACCATAGTTAATGACTTGATTTCATTTCGGTTAGATATGCCGCTGTAAATTATTCCAACGATTAATATCTCATATGCGTGTTTATTCATATATTCTAACAAACGCAGGAGTAAGCGTATCAGTAATCATTCTTATGTTCTTCATACACCATCTCTTCATTTCAATTATAATTCATGCTGATTTATGTACCCAAGCATAGCACAGATACACGTATAGCACTGTGCATTATATTGCAGTTGGAGACACGCATTGTAGATAAGTCCCATTTGGTTAGCGAATTTTCTATGCTGGACGTTTTTAGGAAAAGTGCAGTATAATACCAAAGGACAAATAAGTAGATGTATAATATATAGCAAACAATATTTCGGATAGAAAAGTTATTCTTTACTATCAAGTTACATGTAACTCATGACAAAAACATTCGTGAGTAAATTGGAACGCTAGCCAATACTTATACAGTCGTTAGGTGGAAACTTGCTAATTCAAAGCTAGGTTGGTGTTAATAAATAAAGGTTTTGAAAGAAAAATAACCATTATGTTCATCGATTGTCTTGGTAAAAGTAAAACTACCACACCCACAAAAGTGCGCAAATGTACTAAGCAGTGCCGAGATTAGGTTCTTGTAATTGATAGCAGTATAAAGTCCCAAGCTGATAATAGTTTTCTTTAAAATGATTTTCTTCCATGCGACAAGGACTTTTGTTCGTGCCAGCGTGTACATTATTTTCACTAAACACCGCGTCGAGGTGGCAACAATAATGATATACCTCGTGTCTAGAACGTGTCACGTGTCATAACAGTCAGTGATCGCATTATTCATTTTGCAGATTCTGTCATGCAATCTTTCCTCGCCAGCTATCAATTTCTTGCCATTCGGAAGTTTTATGACATTCCGTTGCATCGTAGAATGCTTATTAGAAGTAGTGCATAAGACCACCGCTGCTAGATGTAAACTTAACATGCGTGAAAAAATGCGCTAAGGACTGAGCCTTTATTTCGAATGATTATTTTAGATTATGTCCTTATGATAATTGTAACTTATTGGCCCATAGCAAGGCTTCAAGTTTTTTTACCATATCATACACACAACGCCTCTCTCCACCGCATAGACTTTCCATCCTTTCTTAACTAAAGCCCCGTTCTCACTGAAAATCAACGCATATTTCGTGAAATATTTCGTAAAATAAAGTTAACCCATAAACAATCAGTGTTCTTAATAGCAATAGCCAAAAATGCAACAATATGTGTGGTCTGGTAACATAGATTTTACAAGATACAGAATGCTCTTTTTTAGTTTTATTTTGAGCATCGTAATACATGTATTCCTCATTCAATCTCATATTGCGTGATGGATAGCAACTATTGGGTGTTTCAGAAAGGACTTTGCATGCTAAAACGCATTTACGTGTCATATTGAATCGGTTACCTTTTAATGAGCCTCAGCCGTTGTTGAGGTGAAATAATTTACGTTCTACTTAAAATATAAATAGTTTACTTCGACTTATATTAATATCATTACGTAAGTTGTAATTTACCTTAAGTTAAGAGATGTAAATCTGTCTGTGGTGGTTTGTACCACAGATTGTGGTGTCATAGTAATAAGTAAAGGATGTTCGGGTGGTGGCGGAAGTTTGTGCCCTGGAGATAACTAAATGACTTTCGAATGGTCGCGGGAGTATGTGTCCTGGTGATAACTAAAGGACTTTCGGATGGTGGCGGGAGTTTGTGTCCTGGTGATGTCTCTGGGGTTTCAATTCAGTCTTTCTTAGATTTGTGCACAAATATACGTGTTGATAAACTTAAACATTACTTCATTTGAGGTATTTACCAGTAATATCTATTTGCAACGTGGTATAATATATCCGGTTCATTGAACTGAATAAATGTGATAACGTTGTACGCATAAAAACAGTAGAAAATTAGTATCTTCGGGTAAAAAAATGTATTAACACTTGCTCTGGGTTAATATAAGACAAACTATCAAATTTTACAATTCTAATATTAAGAGAATGGTGGTTTGTGAATATGGATTTATACTTTTGATTGACAGCGACCGTCGAAACTCTCATTTTATTGTGGAATTCAACATAGTATATATGTGTGAGAGTAAATATACTTATCTTGTAATATGTCAAATTTTTAACTTGCTAAAAGTTAAGTCTGCAAGTATTTAACTTTACGGTAATACATTAACAGTTCCGTATCTTTATTATTAATTTCATTATTTACGAAGTAAACCGAAATCATAAGAGAGCCGATTCTTTATGAATTACAGTGCTATTATATTAATGGGTACACACAGCTAAGTTGAAACGTTCCATATTTTTCAACGTGATCTAAATATATAACTCGCTTATGCGCCATACACGCACGCATGTTATTACTAAATTAGAAGAAAGCAGACCTCGGTCACTCACTGATATGTGCAATACTAATCTGAACATGATGAAAAACACACAAAGTGATCCACGTGTATTTGTACACGTCAGCTGAGGAATTTGGCCCTCAATAATGTTACATAAAAGTTCCGCGGTCACATTACACTCTGTCATGGTGTGAAATGCACTTATGTAGGATGTTAGGGTACCATTAAACTAACAATTTCAGAGTTTTCAGTTCATAAAGGCTTTCAGCAAGAAAGACGTTACCGTTTATAAGGAGTGTAGCTGCTATGATGATAGGGTTCCATTAACCAAACACTTTCAGAACCAATTGCAAATATATAAAGTAGTGTATACGCATTTTCTCAGATAATTTACCCATGTATATATATACATAGCAAGTACGATCTTGTATCTTAGTGGAAAGAAATAAAATGGTTTATACAGCTCATTATGATTGTTTTAAGATTACTAACCTTTTACTTTTCCAAACATTCAACTCTGATAAGCATTATTGAAAGACAACATCTGGCTGAATACGGTTCCAATTATTATCATAAGCCTTTGTATTCATAAAAGATTAATACATTTTCGAAAGCTAAGAGCTAAGAGCATTCTTTACTGCTAGTATTATTTTGATGTTCTAAATACAGGATTGTATTTCATCAATTACTCAGATTCATGTACGTGAAAAAAGAAATGATCATTGTTTAACACTTAGTGCATTCTACAACATCAAGAGGTTTTATGGACATTTTTTGTAGAAACTTTATAGATTTTTGTAGGTAATTCATACTGAGTAAGCGCGTTTTGTCTTTGCTAGAAGGAACCAATATTTTGTACCAAACCATTTCGGTTGTCTGGATAGAGCAATTATAACATCAACTGCACCATATGGTTATGGAAATAATATGATTGAGTTCATAAGAACATAAACCAGTAACGAACGAACGTTTTATATGAAAACCTGTAAACAAATATAATTTTGAAACATCTGTTTGCAGAAAAATTTAAAATGTGTGCACTTTTCAATCATTTTAAAATATCACGTTAGACTTCTGTTAAACTTACGCATCAAATTGGCAGGCCAACACATTAACTAGACTATGTTTAAGCTCTGCACTCCACAAATGAAGGTCTCTTTATCCATATGGAATGGTTCCACACGAAACATATCTTCATTTTGTCGTTGATTATCGTTGACCGAATTATGTTTCAGCTTAATTACTTTGTGTACCACCTTACCTACTTATTGGGTGCTCTCTTGAGGTCATACACGAAGAAGATGGAGATTGGAGTTAAGTGCAATTAACCACAACAACATTAGTCACCGTCATAACTGTCAGCACGCACTTGCGTAGACACATTTCAAATACATCATACAAGTAAACACTTGTACCGCAAAAGATGAATAATTATTCCAGGACTTGCATACATGGAATTATTACAATCGTTGATATTGCAAGTACATAAATGTACAATGTTTATTGTGCCTTTGTCTGAATTATCTTAATTGTACAACAAATCAGTTCATTTATATTTATGACAATAAAGAACATGGTCTTATAAAAGCATGTTTAGTCAAACCGGCTCAGTAAATATCCACTTGTAATTAGATGTTTAACAAAATAAAATAATGTGATAATTATTTCATATTCAGACAATACAAGTTAATATGATTTGGTATGCGCTCATGTCCGGTTCCAAATGGTCTTAATGACTAGACATGAATTTGTTCATCATTGTCACATATATTGTCAGGGGATTTCTATTTACGTAAACTACACACTGCTTTAGGGCAACGATTCTGAAAAGAGCAAATATGTTTTGTGATTGCTTAAAGCATAAAGCTAAGGAAATTTAGCGTTATCATTACTTATTGGCTTAAATGGACTTGTTCTCATATTTTTTTTACTTTAAAATAATATGATTTAATGAATTTTCTTTAATGGTATGATATTTAGAATATGTTAAAACAATTTCAAAACAAGAAAAAAAAATGTGCCGGTGCGTTTTGCTAGTTGAAATGCTATGTTAGAATTTTATCTTTTTTAGCCTGATTGCATCGAAAGCCTAAGGCTTATTTGAAACGCTCTCGAGTCCTTTTCCTTGGACTAGAACCAGTACTTGGTGTCTTTGGGGAGATCTAAAGAACGCTCCCACTGTGTGGATCGAACCCTTGACTTCCCGATCGCTAGGCAGACACCATATCAACTACGCCACGGCGATCTTTCGATCCGTAATTGGTATCACTTGTTCGTGTTATACAGTTGGCCAATTAACATTTTGCCAATCGATGGTATGTTATAATAATTCAACGTGGTATGCAATTGATGTCTGACAATGCCAGACTGCATGACAGAATCCGTAACATCAATGATGCTTTATTTGTATGTTATCTACACGTTCCAGACAGTAGATGTATTGAAGCCGCATTGGCGCCGTGGTCGGTGAAAATAATTGACCCTTTAGCGCGGACATATATACCAATCGAATGTATTAAATTTGACTGTGAGCATCGCTTTTTTGTAGACTTTCAGTATTATGCGCTTGATATAAGATGATTATGATGATGATGACGATGACGACGACGTCGACAAAGACGACGACGCCGACGATTCATAATTTAATCATGAAAAAAGTGTCTTAATGTTGCCAAAACTTTGCTTATAATATCATTATAATTATTGTCTCAACCCTAGTTATATCAATTAATTACACACTATTTTATTTTTCCTGTTTTTTAATATCGTAGCCTGTATTGTTTAATTGCTTAAGTTTCTTACAGCATTTTTATTTTTATTTATATCACACATTTTTAGATTATAAATCCTTTAATTAATGCTGCATAAAAGTATCAATCACTCTTATTTTTTTATTTATTTTTAATTGTATGTATATTATGTTTTGTACAACGCCATTGAATATTATTATATACATAGGCGTTTCATCAAATTAGCAAGTTTCAAGTTTCAAGTTTCAAGACTTTTTTATGATGCTTATGGAAATGTGAAATACATCAAAATAACTTAATTTAATAAGTCTGTGTTCTTGTACAAAAATTCAATGTGTAAAGCATTCATGTACACGGTTATGCTTCACGCAACGTGAGATTTTGTCACCGATTTCAGACGTATTCTTAAATCTAAAGATATCGACACAATCTTAAAGAAACACTGTCATTCGTGCACTAAAACATTTTTGCAAATGTATTTCAATAACTTGAGATATTTGCAAAAAAAAAAAAATAGTTCTAAACGGTGTGTTTACATTCCGTCCAGTCCGTGCGTAAACCCCTAAAACCCCTTTGATCCTACACCCTGTATATTTGGTATAACCCAAATGTTGCTGGCCCAAAACACATTTTATCCAACCTATTAGAGGACTCCCTTAAATCACAATACTAATAGACGTCGCATAGTGATATTAACAATTCTGCAAAATGCGTTAATTATACGATATTCAAAACATAACACACATTTGATGAAATGAATTGCAATCTGCCTAATACAAACGTGCAAACACTGACTTGGTTTAGACTATGTAATAACCGTATGCAAAGGGTATATGGCTTGGAATAGATACACTAGAAAAAACATGTAATTTGCGTAATATAAATATGGGGGAATAATTCTTTTATATGTTTAAATGTCCCTTCATTGAAAATGAGAGACTACAATTTTTACCTAGTATAAAAAGAACATATGTAAATTTAATCGCATTTAAATAAGTTTTAGTGCATGAAAAGTCCATTTTATAATAAATATTGCAGAGAAAACATCACTTCAATTAATAAACTCAAAAGTTACATATTTTGCAAATGGTAAGTATTCATCATTAATACCTGTGTTCAAGTTGTAAAAAAATGCATAAGGTTAATTGAACAGATGTTCAGATTTAACGATTTATACTTACCAGTTGTATAACTAATTGACCGCGACAGATGAAGCACCGTTATTTTAAAACCTTAAATTGTGGAATAAATTATGCTGTATATTAATGGTAGGTAATGCACTTGCTTGTATGATCACAAGTCAACTTACTCAATCTGGCGAAGCTACAAGAATTATGACTCAAACATTTATGCATCATATTTTGCAATATGGTTATGCATGTGTGTGTACTTCTAGACCGTTTATGCAAAGAAACATATTGGATACATAAATTAAAAACTATGATTCCTTACGGTCTAAATAATAAACTGCTTCATGACATATAGAACATAAACATAATTTATATATACATTTGATGTTTGTCTATTACTATGTTTTTTACTTCTATACATAGTAGATATTCAATTCCAATCGTCCTCTTCATTTAAGTTTAATTTTTTCAAATTCATGTTAATGATCACACAAAATAATTATCTCAAGCCTTTTTGTGACATACATAGTTACTGCAATAACAAATACATCGGTACACTGTTGATATTTTTGACAAATCTTTTATGAACTCATGCATTTACCTTTGTTGCCATAGACATTCCTCGTGACATTGTCTTATTCTGAATAATGTACATAGACATTGGATCAAAACATGGGTCATTGATGCGTACACGTACAGTGGATGATATATATCTCTAAAGAGGTTCTCGTCACAAGCATGGTATCAATACATCTGAAATGCCAAGAGCAGTTTCGATCTTAGTGTTTGCAAAATACCAAGAATGTCAATAGGATAATTATCTGTAATCAATATATGCATATGTATATGGACAAATGACAAAGTATCCCATTCACCTAAATCGAATATACCTTTAAATTATATTTTTCTTACATCTTGCAACCAGCTGACAAATGTGTTCCTTTTATATTACACGTCGAACTAACTTTGTTGATATTAAACATAAACGTTTTAAAGAAAGTTGTCCTTGTTAGAAATATGAGAAAAATTATCAGCGTTCCATCTGTGGCACACACTTATCCCTACACGGGACAAGTGTTCAATTGTCAATAAGCTCGTAGCACGTATGTAAACAAAAATCGTTTTATGATGATAGCACTTATAATCAGACGCCTTAACATTTTCCATTTTCACGAGGTTGTCTGCAAACCTTTGCTGATCATGTGGAGTTAAACATTGCTTGTTCAGCAAAATGTGAACTGAGTGAGTGTTGATACCTTTACTATTCACCATCGTGATGTAGATTTATTAAACCATACACTTTTAATTGAAAATGTCTGCATTAAAATGGTCCTATGTTATGAACAAGTAGTTGCATATGTTCATAATTATTAATTTATTCAATATGCCCATGTTTTTAAGCTTTTTTACAGTCTAAGTACCGCCTGACCCGATTGCATCATACATACTCCCAGATATTGTGCCCACGTTTACACATATCAACAACTGATGTGTTCTTTGTAGTGAAGAAATAACAAGAGGTAGACAACTTAAAATCAACAAAAACTACATCGTCTGGAATACTGTTAGCATGTAGCAATTGTATTCTTAATTTAAAACTACATCTGAAAGTTATCTAGTAATATACCTAAATTGCATTGTAAACCGCGGATGTCGATGCTATTTCATTTATGTTTAGGGTTGCTTTTAAACGTGTTATTGTTGTAAAAAGATGCAGCATTTTTATAACATCTGAAGCCAAATTACGTGTTTTGCGCAATAGCCAATAAGCTGCGTGAATAAATGACATCAAACAGCGAAATGTACTGTATGACTTAATTTCATTGCTTTCTGATAAGCCGCTGTCATTTATCTAAACTGCAAACCATCAATAGTGATATGGTGTGACAGAATTAAGTGAGAATAGACAATCGTTTTCTAATAATCGGAACATATCTCATATGCGTACGTGTTAATAAATTCTGACAAATGCAGAAGTAAGCGTCGCATTATTTACTTTTTTGTTATTCATACACCATCCCTTAAATTCCATCATAATTTCCGCTGATTCTTGTACCTCAGAATAACACAGATACACGTTTAACACTGTGCATTTTATTGCAGTTCGAGACACGCAATCTATATGGCACTCTTGTAGATAAGTCCCACTGGGTAAGCGAATTGTCTAGCGGTGACGTTTGTTTTAAGGAAA
>VMBQ01002859.1:15409-27457 GCA_007657795.1 Dreissena rostriformis | reverse complement strand
TATCGGCAATGTACCAACCGAAAAGCACTTCATGGTGTTTATCATCTTATACGTAAATTGATGTATATGTTTTAAGTATTTCTAATTGACGTAAAACTCTTAAATAGAAATTGCAGCATGACTTTTAGTTAATGTGCTTTGTATTAATAATAGCGATTTTAATCGTTCCATTAAAACCATTCATTGCGCGAGTATCGAGTGTACGCTGGTAACTTAACACGCATTTTATTATGACTATTAATTTACAGCTCAAACACAAATTTAAAAAGGCGCGTGTGCGTTAAATCAATTACAATGGATTATTGAAGATACAAAAAATCAACATGTACACTTGAAATTCAATAGCTCCCCCAATAAGTGCAGAAAAAACAACGTGTCAACGTGAAACCCCAAAAACGCACATGGTTGCCGGGTTCTGGCCCCCTTTTCTCGCAGAAATGCAGTAAGAATTCTGTACATATAATCATGTGTTTAATACATAAACATATTGATTAAAAATATATCTGTACAGTTAATGACCATGGTATTTGTAGTAGTAACAGAATTGTCACATCTTATTCGAGAGCACAGTCCCTTTAACAAATCAATAAATATTTTGGCAAGAAATGTGCGGTACAATGTGATACAGTCATCAAGTGAGTCAAACGACTTTTCCCGGCTTTCTATCAAGTAATGTTTAAGTTTTTCAATGTCAAAATCTGGTACACCAATTAAATTATCTTTCCACTCTAGCGATGAAAACAATTCTTTATCGAAAACTTTATCTTCCATTGATTTATGTAACATTTTCACGTTCGAATACACAGCAATGTAAACAGGAAATGAAGAGCCCCCAGTTTTGCTAATCTCGCCAGGAGTTTATCGATTTTTAAGAAAAGCGTCTGAATGATCTTGAGCGCGGGGTTATACAGACGCTTAATTTGAATTGGTCTATTGGCCGAATGTTCAACGCGAACAAGTGATACCATTTACGGGTCCGATGCGACTGCCATTTGAAGAATACTAACAAACTTCACCCAGTGATATAAACAATTCTGCAAAATGCGTTAATTATAAGATATTCAAAATAAACAGAACAGAAACTTGATTTTTTTTATTTCAGTTAGATTAACCGCTGTGAATCATCCAAAATGCCAACGATTAATAGCGACAGGATTAAGTGAGCATAGAAAATGTTTTTTCTAATTATCAAACACTATTTCAATCATTATTCCCGCTGATTTTTGTACCCAAGAATAGAACAAATACACCTAAAACACTATGCATTCTATTGCAGTTTGAGACATGTATTGTAGATTAGTCGCACTTGGTTAGGTACTTGTCTATGTGGGACGTTTTTAGGAAAAGTGCAGTATAATAACATAGGACAAACAAGTAGATACATAATATATAACTAATGACAAAAACAGTTATGAGTTAATTGGAACGCTGGCCAATATTTTATACAGTCGTTATGTGGAAACGTGCAAATTCAAAGCGAGGTTGGTGTTACTAAATAAAGGTTTGGCAAGACAAATTACGAATATGTTGAAAAATTGTCCTGGTAAAAGTAAAATTACCTCACTAGCAAAATTGCCGAACAAAATTAACAAGTGCCTAATTTTGGTTTTAGTAAAAGCTAGCAGTATAAGGTCCACAGCTCATAATAATTTCCTTTCAGTCGCTTTCCTTCCATTCGAAAAGGACTTTTGTTCGTGCCAGCGTGTTAAGTGCTTTCACCAAACACCGCGTCAAGGTGGCTATAATAATGATACATCTCGCGTCTAGATGACATTCAATGAACGCATCATTCATTTTGCAGATTCTGTCATGCAATCCTTCATCGTAAGACACCAATTTCTTTCCATTCGGAAGTTTTATGACATTCCCTTGCATCGTAGAATGTTAAGTAGAAGTAGTGCATAAGACCACCTTAGCAAAACGGATCTAATCCAAGTTTCATTCGGAAGAAGCATTTTTTCTGCTCCTAGAGGTACACTTAACATGCGTAACAACATGCGCTAAGGATTGAGTCCTTATTTTGAAGGAGTGATTCAGATTGATTCCTTATGATAATTGGAAGTGATTGACCGATAGCAAGACTATAAATGTTTCACCATATCATACACACAACGCATCTTTCTATCGCATAGACTTTCTATCCTACCTTAACTAAACTTCAATCAAAGGGAACATCGGGCAATCGAATAGCCCACTGCATCTTTTTTTGTAAAAACATGTTTTACCATAAAACAATGTTCAACCAATGCAAATCAATTTGTGTAGGCTCTAAGATTAATTATTGTATCAACAAGATTAACAGGAGAAATCAAGAGACGCCATTTATTATTCACGGAAAATGTCGACCAAATGTGCCCAGTTTGTGAGTGTTTATCCAATCATGTAAAATAAAGGTTTATGGGTCATAAAAGATTGAAAACTTTATTGCTCATTATTCCTTGCAAACCAAAAATATATACAAACGTACCTTAACTTTTGTATTCTCTCTTGACTGATCATGCATGACCCCACACTGTCATTAAAAATGGGACCACAGGATTTTCCGTTTTGCTAATTAATCTGAAGTTTTTCTGCCAATATTTGCTGATAGCAGCTAACTAATTGTAAGCTAAATTCGGCGTATCTACCTTACTGTTGTTTTGTTGTATTCTAAATTACTGTGATATTAATATGTCATTTATTTTTGTACTTCATTGTCATAATTGTGTTCCCTTCGGGTTTCAAAGAGTAAATACAAGATAACGTTTACCGATGAATTTCTGGCGGGAGTATTTCTTTTGAGCATTGTTCTATTCCATATGAGATCTCGTATTGCGCGACGGATCGCAACTGTTGGATGTTGCAGACAGGACATTGCATGCTGAAATGCATTTACGTTTCATATTGACTTAATTAACTTATCTTGAGCATCAGCCTTTTGTTTTAAGGTTAAACAATTAACGTTAAGCATTTTTTTAAATAAAATATTTTTACTTTGACAACTAGTTATATCATTAGGCATTTTTGTAATTTACGTTGAGTAAAGAGAATTAAATCTGTTGTAATTTTTACATCAGATTCAATACCCTTTAAACGTTTTGTTTTGTGTTTTTTATGCATTGTTTCGCTCCTTGTCTCATCTAAAGGACTTTCGGATGGTGGCGGGAGTTCGTGTCCTGGTGAGGTCTCTTAGGTCCGAATTAAGTACAAAGATACCTTTTGATAAACTTAAACATAAGCGTGTGTGCACAATCCATATTGCTTTCTTAATTAACAACACACAAAGTGACCCACATTTATTTTTACACGTCAGCTTATGAATTAAACGCCCCACCATCCTAATGTAAAATAAACGTTCCATGGTTACATTACACTCTGTCATGGTGTGAAAGACACTATTGTATGCTGTTAGGGTACCATGAACCTAACACTTCAGTTTATGCCGTTTATGGGGATTTTTGTTACTAATTGACACATGTCTCTTAAGTGGTTGTTGACTCTTGTATTTTATTATTCACCATCATGCTTTACATGTAGAATGAGTCACTGAGATTCTGAAATTTGATAGAACGTATCGACATTTAAAAATGTGAATGTCAGGTGTCTGGAAAACCTGCATGTTTTTCTCATTATCAATTTATCCAAGTTAAATATAGTATTGCTATTTATAAGTATGTACCGTCTGACCAAGTTGTAAAATACATAGTATGGTGTTCACAAATGTGTTCAGATAATTTACCCATGTATATGCATAGCAAGTACTAGCGTGGAAAGAAAATATATGGTATATACAGCTGATTATGAGCAAATCACTTCATCGTGAGAAATGCAGTAAGAATAAAAATTTATGCCTAAATTAAAACCGCATCTAGATGAAAATACCTGCAACTGAAGTGAAAAAAAGTGAATATGTAAACCACGAATGCATGTGATTTTTTTGTATTGATTTGTAGAACTTTATTTGAATGTGTTAATGCTATACAAATTATGTATATAATACGTTTCAATACTATTTAATTTGAAGGCAACATTAGTTTCCTTTTCAGCACATCTAATAAGCTTCATGACTAAAGGCAAAGAAAAGCAGAAACAAAAGCTTATTGAAACTCTTCTACTTTGTCAAACTTTTAACTCTGAGAAGTAGTATTGAAATCTTAATCAATATCTAGCTTAATACGTTTCCAATAATCATCATATGCCTTAGTTTTAATACAGGATTAATAAAGTCCTGAAAGCTTAAGAGCTTAGTGCATTCTAAACCGCTATTATTGTTTTTTGTTTATGTTCTCGATACACGCATAATCCGGTACCTCGAAAAAGCATAGATCCCTGTGCAACATTATGTGCATTTTACAAGATCAGGAGATTGTATAAACATTATTTGGATAACGTTTGTAGATTTTTTGTATATTATTCATACTGAGAAAGCGCGTTTTGTCTATGCCGGTTTTACATAAATGCATTGCAGTTTGAAAGGGCAAACAAAAAAATATCATATTTCGTAGCAAACAATCAGTTCGGATAGAAGTCATTATTACAATCAACTGCATCATAAATCATGGAAAGAATAATCTTGAGTTCATAGTATCGTACGAAAGTTGTATATGCCAACCTGTAAACACATATAATTTGGAAACATTTGTTTGCACTGTTCAATCATTGTAAAATATTACGTTAGACGTCTGTGAACTTACGCATCCATTGGACAGGAAACACATAAACAGGGCTATATTTGATTCTTGCGTTCCAAATCGAAGCTTTATAACCATATGGAATGATTCCACACGTAACAAACCTTCATTTTACCGTTGTTCATCGTTGACTTATTTATGAATCATGTTCATTATTTTTGNCAGAAAGTGCTCTGTAAATTGTTATCTTGGGTAAAATAGACCTTTTCGGGGGTCTCGGAAATTGTCCGTAAAAACCACATTTTTAGATAAACACGGCAATCACATTTATCTTTCCGGGTAACAATATGGACACAGTCGACAACATGCTTTGCACCATCAAAGCAAATGCTTTCAAACTAAGCCAAACAAAGTGGGTCATTACCGTTTACTTTTTTTGCACTGCTAACTTATTTAAACCCACCGTTGAAATCTGTCAAATGTCGACAGCTTCAAGCAGGAAGTACATGTGTTTACTTCTCACTCAGCATGTTGTTGTTGTTGACTAAAATTCAGGTAACTTAGTTTCGAATTTCTGAAAACATGTGAAATTACTAGAATATTGACAATTTATACTTACATTTCAGCTTCTGGAGTCAAAAAACAATTTTGTTTAGGCCATACACCATAAATTCAGGAAATTGACCGGGGCCAATGCGCAGATAAGGCTAAAAAACTGTAGACTGCCTCCTTAGCTCTAGGAGCGGAAAAAAATGCCTCTTCAGAATGAAACTCGGATTAGATTGTGGTGTTTTGCACTTTTTCTAATTCGCATTTCACGATGCAACGGAATGTCATAAAACTTTCGAGTGGCAAGAAAATGATTTCTGACGATGAACGATTGCATGACATAATCTTCAAAATGATTGATGCGTTCACTGACTGTCATGACACGTAACACATTCCAGACACGATATATATCATTATTATAGCCACCTCGACGCGGCGTTCGGTGAAGACAATTTACACTCTGGCACGAGCAAAAGTCCTTATCCAATGAAAGGAAATCGACTTAAAGGAAATTATTATGAGCTGGGGACTTCATGTTGCTAGCACTTACTAGAACCAAATTTAGGAACTGGTTAATACATTTTGCTGTGTTTGATGCAGTCCATACTTTCATCGAAGGCTCAGGAAGGTTCAGAGTGGTATAACTATCTGTTCTCAATTTTTTAACATTTTCTTTTCTTAAAAATTATTTCTTTGATTCTACTTTGTTTTCTTTAAAAACAATTTTGATTCCAATGATACTCACATAGTTGTTTTACGTCGAATCATTATTCATTGTTTTGTGTTTAAAATGCAAATTACCGTCACTATGTTTGTTAATATATTACTGGGGAAAGGAACCCTACTAGCTTTACTACCGTTCCAATCCTATAAACTTAAGATGTTTGTAACGTATCTTGTAAACACATTCTAGAAAAATATGTTTAAACCAATACATTTCGGAAATTTTGTTAGTGAAGTAGTTGTACTTTTACAAGAACAATCGTTCAACATATTGGTTATTTTTTTCTTGCTTAACCTGTATTTACTTACACCAACTTAGCTTTGAATGTGCACGTTTCCATTTAATGACTCATAAAGATATTGGCCATCGTTCCAATTAACTCATTAATGTAACATTTCAATTGATAGCAAATAATGACTTTTATATCCAGAATATAATTTGCTATAAATTACTTTTTTTATTGTTTGCCCTGTGTGATACCACTGCACGTTTCATAAACACAAATTTCCCCCATAGACGATTCGCTAACCCAGTGAGACTAATCTACAAGAGTGCCACATACAATGCGTGTCTCGAACTGCAAAAGAATGCACAGTGTTTAACGTGTATCTGTGCTATTCTGGGGTACAATAATCAGCGGGAATAATGATGGAATTAAAGAGTTGGTGTATGAATAACAAAAAGTAATAACAGCTTCGCTTACTCCTGCATTTGTCAGAATATATGAGTTCGTTCGCATATAATATGCTTTCCGATTATTTGAAAACGATTTTCTATACTCACTTAATTCTGTCACACCATATCACTATTTATCGTTTGCAGTTTGATAATTGACAGCGGTATATCTAACTGAAATGAAATCAATTTATTAACTAGTTTTCGATGTTCATTTGTCATGTATTAACAAAGCTTATCAGTTAGTTGTGCTTTACACGTAATCTAGCTTCAAATTGTATAGTATTCTATAATATGATAATTATCTTTACTGTCTTATTATAATTATGTTTGATGTCAATTTTACGTATGTTATATACAATGCTGCATCTATTACAATAACACGTTTAAAAGCAATCTTGAACGCCCATCGACGTCATCAGCGGTTTAGAATGCACTCACGGTATATTACTAGATATCTTTTATCCAGACGGAGCTTAAAATTAAGAATATAATTGCTACATGCTTATTGCATTCCAGGCGATGCAGTTTCTTGCTCATCATGAGTTGTCGATCCCATAATATTGCTTTACATTAAGGAACACGTTAGTAGGTGCTATTCATAATTTAATGATTGCACATGTATAAAACTATCGACCTCTGTATTATAGTACGAATTAAACAATTTGGTGGAAATAATTGCATTCTTAATACAATAGTCACATACAATAAAGGAAAAATAAAAAGTGTAAACAACTCTGTCAAGCAAAAACATCAGACAAAACCATGTGTTCTCAAATAGCAAAAGAAAATAACGTTGATATGACAATTATAAAAATGCAAAAAAAAAGTCGTTACAAATAAAGAACAACAATAACGTGAAACATAACTGTCCTCTCCAGCAGACAATAAGCAATCTGCCGAACTATCCCTTATTCCCAGTTTTATCAAAATGATAATTTTCAGAAAAGTTGTTTTAGATTCAAAAAGAATATATGCATTATAGTCAAACAAGCAAAATAAAACTCCTGGCTAAGATAAATGTTAAAACAATAGTATCGTTATTAATTCTTTTCGTTGAGAATAAAGCAAAAACGTTATATTAACAAAATATCATTTCAACCAGCTTCCATATTGGTTTCTGCATTGTGTAATGGTAGCGCGTTTTCTTTGCATCTAGAGGTCCAGTGTCCGAACCCCAGGGCCGGCCCATTCCTCTCCCCTTGTTATTGTTATTGTTTAAACATATTCCAAATATAAGAATTTTGAAAGGAAAATCATTAAATTACATTCTATCAAAGTTACGACAACATGAGAACAAGTCTCTTTAAGGCAAGGAGTAATGATGGCGCTCAATTTCCTTTTTGAGTCATACGTTAAGCAATTATAATACATAATTGCTCTTTCCATAATTGTTGAAACGGAGCAGTGTGTAGTTTACGAATATGAAAATCCCTTGATAGTTTCGCCTTACTGATTTTGGTTTAGCTGTACCGACCTATATAAGACAATGATGAACAAATGCAAATCATTTCTAGTCATTCAGACCATTTGGAACCGCACATGAGCGCATACATATCAGTTTAAATGTCGGTGTCTGAAAATGAAGCAATTATTTTATTTTGTAAAACATCTATATTGCAAGTGGGAATTTACTGAGCATATTTACCTACAAAAACATTTATAATACCATGAACTTTATGTCATCCAGATTATAAAAATGATTTGTTGTACATTTAAGACAATATGAACATAGCCATCATAAAAATTGTTCATATCAACGATAGTAATAATTCCATGTATGCACGTCGTATGAAAAAACCTTTTCACGTATAATCAAGACAAGTATTCATCTTTAACGGTATAAGTGTTTACCCGTATGGTGTATTTTGAATATTGCTACGCAGTTGCGTGCTGACAGTTATGGTGCTTGCTATTGTTGTTGTGGTTAATTGCACTTATTTATACTCTTTATCTTCTTCATGTATGATCTCAAGAGAGCATATACTAGTTAGGTCAGATGGTGCACAAAGTAATTAAGATGATACACACATCGGTCAACGATAAATTACGTAAAACTGAAGGTTTGTTACGTGCGGAACTATTCCATATGGACTTAGAGACCTTTATTTTGGAGTGCTGGAATCAAACATAATCCAGTTAATGTGTTTTCCCGCCTATTGGATGCGTTAGTTGAGCAGAAGTCTAACGTGATATTGTACATTGATTGAAGAGTGCACACACTTTGATATAATCTGCAACATGTTACAAACTTATATGTGTTAACAGGTTTTCATATAAAAATCTTCGGACGATACTGGTTTATGTTCTTATGAACTGAAATATGTTCTTTCTATAACTTATGGCGCAATTGATTGTAATCGTGACTATTATCCAGACTCATTGTTTACTTTGAAATTTTATTTTCATTATTATTTTCTTGTTTGCCGTTTCGAACCGCAATTCATTAATGTCAAAACAATCTTCCAGCATAGACACAACGAGCATACGCTGTATGAATAATCTACACAAATGTTCAAACTTTCTACAAAGAATGTCCATACAACCTCTGAACCTCTAGAAGTTGTAGAATGCATAAAGTGTTACACAATAATCTGGGCTTTTCTGAGGTTCAGGAATCTGAGTAAACGATGATCTTCAATCCTGTGTTGAGAACATTTCAACAATAATAGCGAATACACTTAGCTCTTGAGCTTTCGAGAATTTATAAATCTTGTATGAATACAAAGCCATATGATAATTATTGGAAACGTATAAAGTTGATTTTGTATTTCAATATTACTTATCAGAGTTCAATATTTGGAAAAGTAAAAGAGTTTTAATCTTAAAACAATTAAATGAATTCATTAAATATTGGTTCTGTTTTTTTTTGCCCTATATTTATGAAGCCAACTAGTGTCTGAAATGAAAATTAATTTTGGCTTCAAATTGTATAGTATGGAAACGTGTGATATGTATACCGCAAAATATTCAGAGTTTTAATAAACGAATGTACTTTGTATAGCATTAATACATTTAAATACAGTTCTAAAAATAAATAAAAACAATATTCACATTATTTCGTGGTTGAAATATGCACTTTATAAACATCACTACAGTTGTAGGTAGCTTTCATCTGGATGCAGCTTTAATTGAGGAATATAATTCAAACATACTTAATGTATTCAACATGATGAAGTGACTTGCTCATAATGAGCTGTATATACCATATTATTTCTTTAAAGATACACGATAGTAATTGCTATGTAAATACATGAGTAAATTATCTGAGAACATGCGTATTCACTACTTTATGTTTTTTACAACTCGGTCAGCCGGTACACAATATAAAATAGAAATAACATATTTAATGTGGATAAATTGATACTGAGCAAAAATGCAGGTTTTCAAGATAGTTGACATTTACATGTTTAAATGTCGATTATTTATATCAAATTAAAACATGTAATAGTGACAAATTATACATGATGGTGAATAAAACATTACAAGTGTCAACAACCACTCAAGAAACATGTATAAATAAGCAGGTAAACTGTAAACGTCTTGCTGAAAGAAATAATTTTTTGAAATGAAAACCCTGAAAGGGTTCGGTTAATGGTACCCTTACATCATAAAATAGTGTCTTTCACACCATGGCAGATTATTTTACATCAGGGGAGCGTTTAATTCATCAGCAGACGTGTACACATAAANCACAATATAAAATAGAAATAACATATTTAATGTGGATAAATTGATACTGAGCAAAAATGCAGGTTTTCAAGATAGTTGACATTTACATGTTTAAATGTCGATTATTTATATCAAATTAAAACATGTAATAGTGACAAATTATACATGATGGTGAATAAAACATTACAAGTGTCAACAACCACTCAAGAAACATGTATAAATAAGCAGGTAAACTGTAAACGTCTTGCTGAAAGAAATATTTTTTTTAATGAAAACCCTGAAAGGGTTCGGTTAATGGTATCCTTACATCATAAAATAGTGTCCTTCACACCATGGCAGATTATTTTACATAAGGGGAGCGTTTAATTCATCAGTTGACGTGTACAAATAAATTTGGGTTACTTTGTGTGTTTTTCATCATATTCCGATTATTATTGCACATATTAGTTAGTGACCGAGGTCTGCTTTCTTCTCATTTAATTATGCATACGCGTATGGCGCATACGCGAGGTATATATTTAGATCACGTTGAATAATATGGAACAGATCAACTTAGCTGTGTACTCATTAATATAATAGCATTGTAATGTAAAAGAATTGGGACTCGTATGATTTTAGTATACTTATTAGATAAAGAAATTAATAATGATGATACGGAACTGTCAATGCATTACCGTAAAGTTAAAAACATGCAGACTTAACTGTAACAAGTTAAAAAGTTGTTATATAACAAGATAAGTATATTTTCTCTTACAAATATTATAGTTTTTTGTATTCCACAATACTATGAGTCGCGGTGAAACAAACGTATACATTCATATTCACAAACCACCAATAATATTAGAATTGTAAAATATTTTGATATTTTGTTATATATTAACCCAGAGCAAGTGTTAATTAATTTAAACACGAAGAACTATTTCCAGATACTAATTTACTTCTGTTTTTATGCTTACAACTTTATCACATTTATTCATCTCAATAAACCGTATTTATTATACCACGTTGCAAAGAGATATAAATGGTAAATACCTCAAATTATGAAGGCACTATGGATTGTTCACACACGCGAATGTTAAAGTTTATCAAAACGTGGCTTTTTGTTCAAAATTCAAAGAAATAATAAAGTGGATCCCCTGAGATATCACCAGGACACAAACTCCCGCCACCATCCGAAAGTCCTTTAGTTGAGGCAAGGTCCCAGTGGCCTATACACGACGGAAGAATACAATACTTTAACAGGGGATAGAATAATGATATAATTAGTAGTCAAAGTAAAATATTAAAAAGAAACTTAGTACGTTACTTATTCAACCTGAACACAAACGACTGATGCTCATGAAAAGATAACCAATTCAATATGGAACGTATATGCATTTCAAGCATGCCAAGTCCTGTCTGGAACACCCAACAGTTGCGATCCGTCACGCAATATGAGATTGAATGGGGAGTGCTTAATGCTCAATATGAAGAAGTGAAACTCCAGAAGCTGCAGCCGTATTGCAGTTTTATCATACACACCTTTGTGGTCCTTTATTTATGGCAAGGAACCAATTGCCAAAACGGTACAGTACGGCACAAAACGAAACAACATATACACATAGTAGAATAAAGCTGGGGTCACCGTTGGAACGGTCAATGCTAAGCATTGGGGGTTTAAACCAGTTAAAGAGCGCTCAACCTCACACTTGGCCCAGCAATATTCATAATACATATAAGTGTAAATAAAATTTAACCTCATAGCATTGCAACTCAAATTAAACAGTAATAAAAGGGAATTAAAACGCATTCAATTTAATTACTATTTAATTACTCAAT